>JXUT01150695.1:0-12515 GCA_000934455.1 Apostichopus parvimensis | reverse complement strand
TCACTTGCAAGCAACGGAAAGTTAACTTTTTCAGATGGCGGCACATGGTTTGGGGCGAGTCTTCAATGCCTTCAATATGGATCTTAAAGTCCAAAAACACTGACCAATCAAATGATGTCACATTTATGACAATATTTTGTCTCCAAACTGATGATGAAACTCACCCCACACTCATAACATTTGGATTTATCTGGGTACGTCTTCCTCTTGATGAAGTCAGAGGCTCTTCCGTTATCGACTGCGATCGAACATTTCCACTTCCTTCCGAAGAGCTTAAAGAGACGAGAGGAGACGGGTGACAGTGCGAGAGGAAGAAACTCTGGAGCGAATGCAGAATATGCCACGACTCACATACACACAGGGCTTTGTGAGAATGACAATACATTGTTTACTATATAGGGACTTCCAGTCATAATTTGTGTTATTCAAGAGTTGTAGGGTATTTTGCAATTAAGTAGGAACTCTATCTCTAAGGCTTTTAGAGTTCTATATATCTACTATTCTATCTCCATAGTATTTTGTAGCCGCCCCGATCCAGCGCCTGGTCTTGAGTTGCCAGAGGAGCATCATATCTCCTGTCAGCAGAGACAATACCCACAGGACTCATTGCAAGAAGCCATATGGAGTGTAGGCCAGGAAGCTGGACTTGGTTTGTTTATACAGAGGCTATTTGGAACACATGTCATTGAGAGAATTTTACAGTACCACCCTCCTGCTTGACGACCTTTGCGACCTCACTATATATATGGATAACTTTAATGCATATTATAAACTACAAGCATAAAGGAATTGAATCTGAGATTTATCCCTGATGTAATATTTAAACAGCTTTTTGTTGCTAATTCCCTATTCCCTACGATAACACCAGTTGACCAGTATATAATCAAATGAGAAATCTTGCAAGTTATCAAACTAACAAATCTTTCTACATGAATCTTAATTACCCAGTTATTCATGATTTTGTACAGATATATATAGAACAGTCTCCATAATATATCAAAATCCACAATTGTAACAGCCTAGCACATGGTTCTAATGTATGGTCTGGCAGTTGTCATAGAAACCTACAGTGCTTACTTACCTCTTTGCCATTTATTGCTTTCACAGATTGATAAGCATCGTCTCTCTTGATGAAAAGGACAAACGCAACACCTTTGCTTCTCCTTGTCACTTTGTCTTTCACGATTGTGACCCTGTCAATCAAGCAATAAATCAGCGAATTTTGCATTTTATTAGTTATATACATTCCGTCTTGTGTGAGAGTGAAAGTATAAAAAATTGACTGTATATATATATATGATACAGTTTTAGAAAATGCTGTGTTGCCGACCATACTTTTGTAATATAGTTTATAGCATGGATGTCATGTGTTATTGCACGATTGCATAATTATGACATGGGATATCTAAGAGTGAATGTTTCGTTTCGTTGCGTTTATTTGGTTTATCACTTCACATATAAACACGCAGATTCAACATAACATAAATTGTAATTACAGAAATTATATATACATGAGGTCAAAGGAAGTTCACAGAAACCTAACTGGGTCTTGCAGATGTGCACTCCTGTATACAATACACAAAAACATTGAGAGCATGAACAACTACGAAGACTAGCAGAAGAGACAGCTAGGTTTAAACCACAAAGTAGTAGGAAAAAAGTAAAGGCTTCCGTTACGGCAATACCGAGATGTGAATATCTGACTCGATTCTGTCATTCCAAAGAGAAATATACTGATCAACAGTGGTCATGTAAATGATAGTGTGGTAGTATGTGATATTTTCAAAAACTTTCATTTCGTGCTTGTGCAATTGATTGAGAGTGACGTCCATTGTTATAATAAAGCTAGCAATTAAGCTTCTTGAATTACTCACTTTGCTACCTTGCCATATTTTTCGAACATCTGTGGACATGTGAGAGGGATAAAAATGTGGTTATAGGTGATGAGAAATGAACATCAAATTCAGATGTGGTGAAACAAAGAAAAACATAAGAAAAATTCAACAAATTTATTAAGAAATTTCTGTGCTCATATAAGTTATTACATTATACTGCACCATGAGAATTTGCCATCACTATTCATAAGTACATCACTGTACTTTCTTAACTTACTGCTCAATTCCAAAGCTGCAATTTGTGTTGGATTATACTTAACGATTATCTGACCAAGGATATCTGTAAGAAGGATGTATATTTCAGTGGCAGTCTTTTGAAATGTGCATACATAAATTCAGTCATGGAGTGACATTGGCAGACTTGAGCAACTTTCTTTTTCGGTTAATTGTGAATTCTGGTACAAACACATTGTGGCATTTTCAGTGCAAATGCAGGTTAATACTTAATCATAGTACATGATAATACTGTGCCACATAGAGGGAAGGAATGGAATGCCAATGGCTTTTCTACCACTTTAACTCCTGCTAAGTTTTAAACTTTCACTTGAGATGAATTAACTATCCTTTAACAACATTTTCTTGTTTTAACATTTTTATACTTCCCCATTGTTTTTTTCATTATATGAACCAAACAAGCTAGCTGGTACTTTGACTAGCCTAGATGCTAGCTTGTAAACTTGTGTATTATATCGCTAGAAATAAACTATGCCAGATAAATGTTATCCTAGTTAGGCATTGTACAACCTTCAGATGGTCTAAGGATTACACATTTTCGATTACCTTGGAATATTGTATGTTATATAATTATGCTAAAGGTTAATAAGGCTAGGACAACAGGCAATACCAAAGTTAGTGTTAGGAGTCAGACTGAATCTATACTATACCCCTAAATAGTGTGATTAAATCACAACATACCTAGCTTAGGACAATCAAACTTACGCTGTAGCCTAACGTTAGCCTATCCTCTATAGCGGCTTTACAACAATGTTCTGTATATTCTTACCTTGTGGATATCGTTATTTGTCAGTGTGAAAGGGAGATTTGACACATAGACAGTGCTTTTACTGGGGGCGAGACCACCACTCATCTTTGTAGCATAAAGTAAAACGTAAAAGGTAGAAAGCGATTTTTAATCTGCGCTAGGTGTCTCACATCATACTTCATACATGATACTTGATAGAGCAGAATATAAGAACTTATTGTGTCGCACATTGACTTTATTATCAGGTGATATGACCATATGAGAAATACACCATAGCAACTACGTGGAGTAGCAGAAGTCTTTTCTTTGCAGCAGTCGACGGCCGATGGCAAACTAGTATTAACAATCAAATGAATGGAAACTTGGTGGCATAATCCAATATCCCAACAAACGCATTGTATATGGTTCATGTAACTTTCATAAGAAAACTCTTTTAGTGAACTTTGCAGAATATAAGCTTTAAGATTACATTCATTCATAGCTGTATTGTAAGGAGATTCAAGGTACTCACTATTTGTTTTTAGTGTCAAGTTAAATAACTCTTGCACAGAATTACATTTATTACAGAATACAACAATAAATATATGTTGCTTATGTTTGTTTTGATAATAGTCATATGAGCTTTTTTCTGAACTACCTTTCAACTGTATGTTTCACAAATCTATACACCCTTTACATTTTGCGATACTTAGGATATAGAATTTTTCCCCCAAATATTTAGGAATGGCTATTATTTGAAACTAAATAAAATAGCTCATAATATATTGGATGTGTCACATGTCTTAGTCGTGATATCACTAACGTAGGTCAATTAGAAATGTATGCAAGCCCATCAGTGCCATTCGAAAGATATTTTAATTCACTGCTAATTTGTTCATAGAAGTTATTAATTCGTTCATATGAATTTAATTTTGTTGCTTCGAATAACTAATTTGTTGATAATAATTAGTTCTCCCAAATTAAAAAGTCTTAGCAGTAAATTAAAAAACCATTACAAATATTTTTCGGACATTTGGCACTTATGTAAAGTAGAAAAATGGGGGAATTGATGTCAAGTCCTTCTTCCGCTTTCTTATAAATACCAATTGTACCGCTTGCAAATTTGAGAAAGCTCAAAATTGCTTAAACTGTCTCTAAGTACTTTTTTAAAGGTTCAAGCCACGCAAATGATTCCCATATATAAAAGGAGGATTTAATTAAAAGATTCAAACGATAAAAGTGAGAGGAAAATGACGGGAGAGTCAAAGGAAAAGGAGTCTGAGGTTCATTAGCGTCGAACAGTTTATGTCCATGTAGCATATTTGGGAGAGGAATATTGATGAAATTTCAAGTTTGGACTTTTTCTCAAAATAATGAATGAATAAAGACGAAAGAAGACAAAAGGTGATAGTTTCTTTCCTTTAATTCCACTCACATATTCATGTGCTACAAAAATAGTTCCAAAAAAAGTGTCACTTATTAAATTTTGCAATGAAGACATTTATTAAGCTATTTGATAACCATCCTTGTTTGCACCAATACAAAAACAATTACTCATTAACACAACATCTTGCAGTATTGCATTATATGAATGCTCCACAAATGACCAAAATTAATTTTTCAGTGACACAAAAAAATATTCTGAGGGCTGACACTTAAAAGGTGGAAATAAATTTGTGGCCTGTTTTACCATTGCTGTGAGAATACTAATGCTGTTACAATACACTTTTTACCCTATGAAATAGTTATACTGAAACTTCTTCTCCCCTGCTTTCGACAAGACATTATTCAATTCCATAAAAGACCACTTTTCAATTATGATTCCATCTGGTTATTTGGCATGTCAATGATCTTAAATTTGAAGAGAATGAAACTCTGAAGAATCACTCTCTCCATTTAATCGAATTGAAGTCTTTCAATCTAATCTGAATGCACTTTTCAAACACCTTTGATTCATCAGTACTCTACTCTATTAATCATTACTAGATCATCACTCTCCCTTAAACACTGGCTTTCGTTTCTCTCTGAAGGCAATAAGGGCTTCCATCCTATCCTTCGTAGGAACCGTCTGTAAAGAGAGGTAGAGAGAGAGAGAGAGGACGATTAACAGGGACAGAACGTTCTTCGGTTTAGCGATACAGAAATCAGTCTATTTATAGAAAAGGTCAACTAGGCCCCCAATTGATAGCAATAAGAAAATTAACAACAGAAAACTGACTGATATTAGAGACAAATATAAGAAAACTTATTTAAGAAGAGCAACAAAACTGTCAGGTAGAGCAAGATTTGAACCAGTTTAGGTATAAAGGATTACATGTTCTACCCTCTACCAACGACCGATTTATACTGCGCTTAGTTGGTGGCGATTCAGTTTTCAGTCAATCCTTTGCTGGGGGGCGCCAGTCAAAGCCAAAGTACCTTCCAAACCTTCCCGGGATCATTCTGCAACAGTCTTGGAACTTCTCTGGAGCAGTAACATAACCAAGTATGACTAAACAGCTATCGAAATAAAAGTAATTGTAAACATCAAAAAGATTACCTGTGCATAGTAAGCTCCCTCAAAGGCTAACCCTGAATTAAGATCCACCTAAGAAGAAAGATAGAATGAAAAATACTTGTTAGATGTTACTTGTGTAAAATAACAAACAAAAACCCTGTATATTTGTGGTTTTTAAGGGGGACGTGGCATAAATTTAATGTAAAACTGACTGCATATAGTTTGTGAAATCCCTGATATTTCCTCATTACCTTCCACCCCACCCTCTCCCACCCCTCCCCCACACCTCCTCTCCCAAGTTAGATATTCCCTGTATTAATTGCAGAATCATGCATGCATAATACACGTACACTTAATATCTCACTGCATGATTGACTGCTCGATCAAGTTAACAACATATGCATTCCAAGTGGGTTAAGTAATTGGGAAGAAATAGGGTCGACATAATGGAATTTATTGTTCCCATCTCAATAAGGGGAAACTTGAAGGGGGGGGGGTTGGGAGCGGGTGGCTAGGAGAGGGAACCTGGAGGAGGGGTGCCTGGTTATGCTACTAGACATCTGTCTTTGTGGGCTCTATCCCTTGCATGAACAGAGGCATGAATTGATGACAAGCCTACTCTTTAAGGACCGTCTAATCATCCAGAATGCCAGAAATCTAATCAGACATTCTCAACTTGATTTAATGTTGGCAAAAGTTACCCTTACAATAGTATTCTGCTTCTTTCTACATTGATGTCATCCAATAATTTATTTTGCTGTTTGACAAACACTAAAGTAACGCGACACATTGCCCGACAGTGGACCCAAACCAAAAACACCAAATGACCTTTTAGTGATTCCGAAATTAGCGGAAGTCTTGCTCTTTTCGATCCTGATAGAATAACAGAAACTAAATGAGAAGTTTATTATCTAAATCAGAAATTTAGTCTCTTCCACTACTCACCTCTGAACCTTTATTGATAGCCAGCTTAGCCATTTTGACACCAATCGGCCCCTGTTGATGAAAAAGACAACATATATTTTCAGAATATTAATATAGAATGCTGAATATGTATCTCGCAGATATTTGTTACACTTTGTCTTCATTTCAGCATATTTAGCAGATTTTGTGTCATTATGTAATCCAGGGTTATTTGTACCTAAGAACCAAAATTACCAGCTGCACACATAGTCCCATTTTACCCTTTACCTTCTGTACGGTTTCTTCACTCGAAACGTCAGTGAAGTTTTCAAAAAAATTTTTATCAATTTTTTTTTATTCTTCAAACACTGATGCCAAATCATACCAGAGTCACTGTTCTGCCAAGTCCTTTTATGATAGTCCAACATTCACATTAACATCTCCAGTAACCGACAAATGTAAGACATAAAAATTAATTTTTTTTTATTCTTCAAACACTGATGCCAAATCATACCAGAGTCACTGTTCTGCCAAGTCCTTTTATGATAGTCCAACATTCACATTAACATCTCCAGTAACCGACAAATGTAAGACATAAAAATTAACAAAGGTACAGGCATCACAAAACATTTTGCATTTGATTATTTCTTTCGAGGGAGTAAGTTCAGGTTTTTTGCAAATTCTAAGATAGACCATTCCTCTTACATTTGGAAGTATTTCCCTGGCAAGTGCCAATGATCTTTGATAGGCTGCATCTTTGGTTTCACTCTGAGGGACAGAATAGTTGACGAGACCGATCCTGGCCGCTTCTTGTCCAAGAATGAGTCTCCCTGTGAAGATCAGCTCCTTAGCTTTCGATGGTCCAACTGTTCGGGTCAATCTTTGAGTTCCACCTGTTTCAGTAGAAAAGAACACAGCCTACAAAAAGAGTTCATGCACTTGAAAAGGTATAGGAAGGAAAACTTTATCGAGCCCTGTCTGTTTCATTTACCGAGAAGAATCTTATTATTATGACAGTGGTTTTGTTCATTTTGCTGATAACAATAATTATTAAATCTAACAACTCAATAGCTTTCATTGTAACTCAAAGGAATACATATTTCCAAAAATATAAAACGGAATTATATGACAGTAGCATTTTCCAGTTACCTCATAGCAGTCTAGAATGAAAAAATTTCGGACAAATAATTTTCTCTTTTTATGAAGGCAAAGAAGGAAGAGAAGGCAAAATTTGGAAGGAAAGGAAGAGTGCCTGGCGCTACAAGAGACCAAGGTGTCATATCCGAGGAATAAAACTTATAGCAATCAAACATTCTGATCTCACACAAGGAAGGATGAGCAGTCAATCATCGTAGATGTCGGGAAGCTAACAAAATGAGGATGCATGTGCACTTGATGTTTCCTCCATTGTTAATGATCTTCCCAAAAGTTCCAAAGTAGAGTCAAATACTTGGGACAAATTTCAACAAAGTTTACGAGGAAATGAACATATACATTGATCTTGAAATTAACATTTTCCTCTGAAAGTCAAATCTGATCTCTCACTCACCTCCTCCTGGAATTATGCCAAGGCGGCATTCTGTTAAACCCATCCTGGCATCGTCAGCTGGAAAGCAAAATTAAATCCAGATTTTGGGAAGATATCGGCTAAAGAAAAGCATCTACATTAGTTTTAAGGAGGCACTAGGTGATACATCCACCATGGCACCCCCACAGAACGCCTAAAACTGCCCCAAGGGCAATGAAGTTTTGTCCCTCTAGTCTCGTTGAGAAGTCAGCAATGCAAATATCATTGACCCCTTTAAAGGATGACTTTAGATACAAAATTTATGTTTGAAATGTTGTTGACCGTTAAAATCCACCGCTGTGAGCCTTGGTTGTATTCCTAGAATACTTTTATAGGTTTGAGAAACGGCCCTTTTAAACAGCCAATGTTCCTTTTTCCAAGTTAATTTTTTATACATAGTTGACCGTTAAAATCCACAGCTGTGAGCCTTGGTTGTATTTCTAGAATACTTTTATAGGTTTGAGCAACGACCCTTTTAAACAGCCAATGTTCATTTGTCCAAATTAAGTTTTGATACATTGATGACCGTTAAAATCCACAGCTGTGAGCCTTGGTTGTATTTCTAGAATACTTTTATAGGTTTGAGAAACGACACTTTTAAACAGCCATTGTTCATCTGTTAAAGCGACTGGACTATTTAGTTTAACTGTTAATACACATACCATCAGATCAGTTCCTCAGATACAACACAAAATTCACTGGGAACAAGTCAAGATTTTCATGGCCTCCTATAACGTCTTTCAATGTACTGCAAACTTGTCAAGGACAAATGGTGTTTGAATGACATCCAAAGGTTGTTTGTTGTTTTGAATAAAGTTAAAAGAACATAATTCATAAAACAATGGATTATCACTTAACAACGAGATCTGCACTGCATCGTCCTCTTAGCCTTAAAGAATCATGCCAGAGATGTTTAGCATATATTTTTAAGGTGAATATTGGGAAACCAGAATCATTTCCAGCACTCAACATTTTTTTTTCTCTGGACTAAAACCATATCCAGACTAAAATTCTGCCTCACGTCATCCTTTAAGATGTTTATCGAGATAGATGTACTACCATCTGGTAGTACCATCATCCATCGTTACATGATAGATAACTTGTCTTATTGTACTCATACTATGTACACAGATTATGATGTATTCAGACTACCATATACTCAGACTGCTATGCACTCATATTACTATGTGCTCAGATAGGTACTCAGAATCCTATGCACTCATATTACTATGTGCTCAGACTACTATGTACTCAGACTCCTATGCACGCATATATCTATGAGTCAGACTACTATGTACTCAGATTACTATGTACTCAGACTACAATGTACTCAGACTACTATGTACTCAGACTACTATGAAATAAGATTACTATGTACTCAGAGTACCATATAATCAGACTACTATGTACTTAGACTACCATGTGTTCAGATTTCCTGGTTTCTAAATGCTAACGGAGCAATTTCAAGAACTAACCAGAAACCCTGAAATCACACGCCAGGGCCAGTTCCATGCCACCCCCAGCTGCCACTCCATCTAACGCCGCAATGACTGGCATCGGTAGCTCTTGGAAATCAGACATCATACGCCGCCCTTTGGCGACAAATGGGGCCACTTCCTTCTCTTGCATCACTGCTCTCTCCTTCAGATCCGCTCCTGGTAAGAGTTAAGTAGAAAGGCACTTGATTTTAATGAACATTTATAAGCAGAAAATATATTAGTAAATATTACTATGTGCTCAGACAACTATGTGCTCAGACAACTATGTACTCAGATTACTATGTACTCAGATAACTATGTACTTAGATTACTATGTGCTCAGACAACTATGTACTCAGATTACTATCTACTTACATTACTATGTGCTCAGATTACTATGTACTCAGACTACTATGCACTCAGATTACTATGTACTCAAATCACTATGTACAATGAGGACACTGTGTCTACTTAGTGCAAACTTTACTATGCACTATGTGATTAAACCAAGCTGGTTCAATCCAAGTTACTCCTCACTATCTAACCCCATCCCCACTCCCCTCCAAAATGAACAATTCTAAATTGACGAGCTACAGTACACCCAGTAGTAAAGAAAATCGAAGGAGAAGTTTTTCACCCAAAAACTTAAAGAATGAAAGTTTAAACATTGTTAAAACACAAATGATATATACTGTACTCTAACAAAGAGACATATAGAAAGAAGGATAAAAATGTGCAGGTATATTTGATGCTTTAAATCACATGATCTCTCAATGTTTGTTGTAGGCTGTAAGCAACACAGCATAACTTACTGGGAATCCACTTCGTCCAGACCTGGTCAAGGCCAGTGCTTAGCAATTAGGGATAAGGAATAAACCGGTGGATATTCCTGCTACTAAACCTGCTGGCCAGTATTTCTTTTTGCTTTGACAACTTCAAAGAACTAATTATGCTACTCCCTCCTGATCATGCAATCAACACAAAAGTCTACTTCCCACCATCTAAGCATATCAACCCATTGAGACATTTGGTTTATTATGAGTATTATGCTCAAAATTTACGCCAATTAGTGCAGTTATATCACTTTGCATCCTGATAAAATTATTTTGCCAATAGGGCCTACTTCCAGATTTATTGAAGAGGAAAGATTGAGGGAAAGATAATCTAGTGGCAATTTGATTGTAACTTTTCTTATCAATACTTCAGCTGGAAATGTTTCAGAATTTTTTACTTACCAGCAGAGAAAACCCCCGGAGCAAGGCTTCTTAAAATCACCACACGGACATCCTTGTCATACTTTACAGCTTCTAGGACGTCTTCTATCTGATTGTAAATAATGTACCAAAGTTGAGATTTTTTTTTTCTTTCTTTTTTTGGTAATGAATGAAAGCTTTTGTTGAGCTCACAACAAAACTACTATGCAACTCACTGTAAGCACTTGCTGGATATATTATTCAAGTAGATAGAATTGAACATAGTAGAGAAGACATGACATAAGTTGTTGCTGGTATAGCATCTATATTGAATATGAATATAATGTAACCTTCTATCTAAGTTCATTGCACTGATTGCATGCAAGACTTGTACACAATTAATATATACATTATCATATATGGGCATATTCACATTGCCTGCGGTCAAGGAGTTGTTGCTATGGCTAGCTTCTTGTAGCCTTAGGGCAGATCTGAGTCAGGGGTTGGAAGATTTTATAGTGGCTACAATGATCATGAACTAATTTAAATATTAATTGCTGAGCATTGTTATTCATTCTCTTGTGTTTGCATAGTAAGGGTTGCTCAATTAAAATAATTGCAACGTGTGAATGCATTAATTGCATGCAAGTAATGTTAATTACCCATCCCTACCTTTTGGGCCATTTGTCGACTGAAAGAATTCATTGCTTTTGGTCTATTCATCCCAATAACTGCAATACCTGCAAAAAAAGGGGGTCAAAATTACTGTAGCACACACACCAGAAAAAGACATTTCTGGGTACCAACACATATATTGTAGTGAAAAAAGTTGAACATGATGAAAAACTACCACCAACATACACTTACAGTTGCACCAACCCCTGTAGTTAAGTGTTACCCACAGATGATGCAAAGTTAGTGGGGTTTTCATCTCTACAGTGTATAAATGACTGCGCAAGAGCTTTCAATACTGTAAATACTTCCAGGTTCTGTCCTCCGTTTCGTGCAACCATATACTTTCTGGGGGTGACTATAAGCACTGTGAAAACAGACCTGTGAATGAAAGTCTCACTATGAATGGAATTTGTACTATAAAAGTATGATTTTACCACAACGTTGGAAGCCCCTGTTAGCTATAGCCTATGGGCCTAGATGTCTAATTCACATGCATTTCGTTCATACAGTACGTCTGATATAACTGAATTATCAGTACTTTCCTACCACACTTGCTCTTCACCAACTCACCAGCTTAAGGGATGGGTATGCACCAAATCTTATTCATTCTCTTTGTCTAATTGTATGAATGCTGTGGTCCCCTTCTCCCAATCTATCCCACTCCACATGCATAGCTAGGCAAAGGCCTACCCCTTTTTTTGTAATCTGTCCCTGAGGCCCATCTTCTTAAGTTATAGTATGCCTGTGCCCTATCCACACCGTCAAAAAGAAGATCATAGCGCCTTGTTTACAAATACATTATATACTCTGATACTCATAGTGACATAGCACACCTTTATCGTCTCCCTCTAGATACCGTAGCTGTAGAATGTCATCACTTTCGCTTGAGAACATCCGAAATTGATAAACATTCGCGAAACTACCCCTAACGGTAAGTCCCGACCGAGCATACAATCCGGCGAGCTTACAGATTTTTCCGCCGAAAGAAGCCATTGCTAATTTTTTTTCAAGAGGTTTGCACAGCGCAATCGAACTATTAGTTCAAGAACTACTGGGAAAAGCTGGATTATAGTACTGCGGTTATTCCTCAAACAGAGAAAGAGTTGCACTGCACTTTCAAAGTCCAAACTGGAATTGGTAGGCCTAAGCTAACTGAATGTGTACGGTACACTGACTTTAGTTCTTTGCCTCTACCACCTAGTGGTAGAGGTCAGTGGTACGGTAGTGTAACGGGGCTGGTGTTAGTTTCAAGGTGTTTCGACGACAGATAAGTTGACCTGTTTACTCCGTTTTCAATACGAATTAAGAACCAAAAGCCTGTACTGTGGCCATGGCGCGTTAAAATG
>JXUT01150690.1:0-10303 GCA_000934455.1 Apostichopus parvimensis | reverse complement strand
CCCCCCCCCCCCCCACTCCACCATCCCCATCTCAAGCTGTAGAGGGGTCTCAGTAACACGATGAATTGCGATACAAAATAAAGCCCCTAATTTATTGAGTTATATATGTTTCTGTTTTTTCTTTTGCTATCCCTGACTTACCTCAACATCATGAGCCAAAAAAGTACCCACAGAATGAACAGGCCCGGTCCACACTACAACAGCACTGTCCTTGCCATAAGTTTCATGTATTTTGGTGGTGTACTTGAAGAATGCTGGAAACCAATGGTCATTAAAAGGTACAAAACATAGTGGTTGTGATTCCCAAAAATACCCATGTCAGTGGTTCCCTCCACTTCTCCCTTCTCCGCAAGAACAAAATTTTCTTTGAAATGAGTTTGTGCAAAATGGTTCTTTTTTTTAGGCTTTCAGAGCAAATGAATCCATCTTCACTTAGCAAATGCAGTTGAATACAAGCCGTTAGTGTACATTTAGTGAAAGATCAGTTGCATGTATGGAAATATTGCATGTGTGAACAGCATGCATGACTTTTACATGCATAGTGGAGTTAAATGATGCTATATATGCTGTCAACAAATATAGTCAATTCAAGAGGTAAATGATTTTAACATTCCAATAAGTTGCTATCTTTAAAGGATTTTCTATTTAATTTAGCACTCTTCAATGGCTGAGAATAAAACTGTGAGAGGTATAAATCAGTGTTTTCACGGGGTATCCAGGGACCCACTCAACGCGATACTACCCGGTTCCTAATTTATTACCCGAATCCTACGCAAAGTGTAATTTTTGTTTGTTTTGCAAACCGATGGTTAGGCAAGAATTTCCCATTGACTTAGTGTGGTGTTAGGCTACCATATGGAAATTGAAAGAATTCTCACAATTATTATTTTTGCATTCGTTCATTTCATAGGAGGAAAGACTGACAAGGAAATTTACGATATATTACTTATGGATTATAGACGGGATAACTAAAAAATAATAATCGCAATTGGCTTTTTACTAAACATTTGTTATAAATGCGATCAAGTTGTGGGAATCGCGCAATCCAGCAGCTAATGCGAACCCTGGGCCTGCATAATAGATAGTAGTAGTAAAAACTGTTTAAGAGCTAAATTTGATATTTATATGGTCTAATCCAATAGATGTGGAGAGCAACATAAGCAGCTGCGGCAGTGCGCTGTTTATAGTAGTGATGTTAATTATATGAAGTTATTAACAAGTTAATGAAATAAAAAAAAGCAAATAGAAATTATTGAGGAAGGTTTTATACCTTATCTTACACTTATTTGAACATGAAAACATTGTCAGTGGAGAATATAATTCATTTAGTATAGCATCCAATATGTAATTTCTTGAAAATCGCGATACACGAGGGTAAACAATTTTTTTTCAGGTACCCAGATACCTGACGGTTAACGGCTCTCAGGTCCCCGGTTCCCGTTTTTTGGACCCGTGTAAACACTAGTATAAATCATATAATATCACCTCCGAACTTTCATGGACAAAATCCCAAAAGGGGTCAAGCTTGACCCTGTTTCAAATACAGGCTTTTTCATTATAGACTTGGCAGGGTAAAGAAGATCACAGACCTGATCACCGTGTATGTATTGACTGTAAGAGGCAAAGTTATGCAAGTAACAAGGTTACATACATGTTATCCTTCAGTGAAACGGTTTATCTTGAATAAGATGGTTAATGTACAGATAAGATGTAGATATCTTACCACCAAGTTGTTGAAAAAGAGTTAATGGTTACAGTGAGAACCTTTGGTACAGTTTATAGAATATCCCTTATTGAAGAGAGAATAACGTAAGGTGACCATATTTTGTAAATACAAATCTGGGACAAACTGTTGAATGTGGAATGAGCAGCCTGGGAATGGGATCTAATGGGAGGGGGTGGGTGTGCTCCCCCTCCCCTATGAGAAACAGAATGCTAGTCTGGTAGAGCACAGATATGGCAGGATGGTAAATTTTGCAACATTTATAAATCTGATGTGAATAAAACGTCAAATTATAAAACGCCGGGGACTTCTTGTTAAATCTGGGACATTTTTGGGGACAAAACATTGGATTCAGGGGATAGGGACTGTACCCAAAAGTTGGGGACATCTGGTCACCTTAGAATAACTGCAAGTTCATCAACCATGCTACAGTACATAGACAACTATTAGCAAAAAAAAAAATCAAAAATAAAAATTGAATTTGATTTGAATTGCATTTGCAGCAACTGGCCCTGCCCTTTACACCACACCACTATCTCCATCTCTGTAGCCGATAGTTTTTCCCAGTAGCATTGGAAAATGCTACGCAAACTGGTCAAATGCTATCCAAAGAAGTGTAGCAGTTTTTTTCACACAGGAACCATAATAGTTTTATCAGAGACAAAATTCACAGCCTTCAAAATGGCTACACAAATTTTGAACACTAATTTATTCCCTGCTCTGGGTATGATTTCTAGTAAGGACAGTGTGTGTCTATTTGTTTAATGTGCATACAAGATACATTGATGTGTAGATGTCCTCCTTAGCAATCAAACCTTTCCAAGGACTCAAACTGGTTGAAATATTACTACTGATTAAAGAAATCATGGACAGACAGATCACAGTTTTTAGTAGGTTATTACTTGAATGCTATGATAGCAACATTAGTTACACAACATAGTCAGAGAGTTCAGTTTAAAGAAGACCAAAGGTCAACCAATGAATATACAAATGGATAACCAGAGCACATCCTTGTTTGTAAGGCTCATAAACAAAACAATCTAAAGAACCACACTGACCCGTATTATCACATTATCGTATTATCACGACATGGATAGGGTCTCAAATAAGCTACTGTAAGGCTTCCTGATCCTTGGGTCTCTAAACCAATCTAATCTATCCCAACACATTTCGAGAGTGAGAGAACCTCTTCAAATGGGGTTGGTGAGTTAATGTGCTAATCAGTACACTAATGCATATCATATATTCATATTCCAATTGAATGGCCAATCATGTATACTGCTAATATTAAGCACCACCCAACTGCTCTCACCTCCACATTATTAGCACTTAAAGTCAAGACTGCAGGCTGCACACTTGAGAAGAGGAGCTTGAATGCACCAAACTCTCGATATTCATTCATCCACATTGTCAGTGATCTGAAACATTCTACAAAAATGAGAACAAAATTAGAACAAGAAAATCTCATGCTCAAAGAGCAGGAAAAGACTACAAGAAAAACACACTAAAATCCTGGATTAATATCCAATGACACAAGGGATTTTCCAGATATGAAAAAGTTCCAGGATATCAAATTTTCTCAGAGTTTTACTGTTACCTCCTCTCTGATTGGCTTAATTTTATAGATGTTGCTGAATATTTAATGGGGATAAGCTGGAAGTATAATTAGCTCATGATAATATGATAAAATAGCCAAATAGCTGTGACAGATATTTCTCAAATAGCTTTCAGAAGCTTCAATGATGCAACACCCTTCGATATTTAGAGGTGTCTTCTAGTTCTGTATTAAGCAAGCAATGAATGCTATTATGCAAAGCTACCCTAGAGTCTTGTTTCATTTGAGATTCATGTACTTGTTGTTACACCACATTTTTATATTCCCATCTTAACCAAAGCTAGTGGAGGCGGTAGTTTGATTCATGTAGATAAACAATTTTTTGAACGAGATGATGACCATCTGATCATGAAAGAAATATCAGTTTGATAAAGGACCAGAATAGAGTAAAATAGGGAAGATGGTCCAATGGGAAGGACACCATTCAGCCGTTGACCGATGCACCTTTCATACGGACATCTTGTGACCTGCAAAGTAGAACAGCTTTACCATGGATGTAACTGAGGAGAAGCCCTTAACATCAACAACCGCTGTCCAATCAAATAGCAGAGATTAATGCCAGAAAAGGTCCGACATTTTATAACCGTCCAAAGTTGGCCGACCATAGGACTGAGCTTGACCACCTACAAGTGGCTCACAGCTCTAGTAAAACATGTCCCACCACAGACTAGCTGAGCTTGATTGCCTGATAGTGGTGCACCCTGCCAAAATCGCCCAACCATAGGGCTGAGCTTGACCACCTGAAAATGGCTCACCCTTGTACAACTATCCAACCAAAGGTCCATCCTTGGCTGCCTGATAGTGGTGCACCCTGCCATGTCAGTGATCCAACCAAAGGCCCAGCCTTGGCTGCCTGATAGTGGTGCACCCTGCCATGTCAGTGATCCAACCAAAGGCCCACCTCTGACCTCATTTTGATACAACTGTACCAAGCTGTTTAAAAGTCCCAATGTTAAATTGGACAGGTCTGCATACTTGAACAATAACGGAAACTTGGAACTTCTAAAGCAATTTCAATTTACTTTAGTCCACCAGAAAAAACTCCAAGAAATACTGACAATTTCAGAGGTTTGCCAACAAAACAAAGCACAATCAGTTACTGTACATTAATGTTTTCATTATGAGCATAACATGTACAACCCCCGCCCCTACCTCCCCCTCCCCTCCCCCATTAGGAGTTGTCATACAGCTACTATATTATCTAACTTTTTACTTATTGTTAGGGTTCAGGGATATCCATTTGTGTGTCAACTCACAACTACACAACTCTGTCAGAATGTTACAAAGTTCATAAGCAAAACAGCTCTCAATTGTTACAGGTCAGACTAACAGTACAGTAAAATGATAACATGACTGGGGAAGTAAAGGTGCTCTCAAAAATGTTCTGTGTGCTTTTCTTGCCTTCCTGTCATACAAGCTATGTGGTGTTTGCGATGAAATGCTTCCCATCAAGCCAACATTTCAAACACCAAACATATGACGTAAAATCAGGATTATCCAAACCTAATTCTAAATCAGGATTATACAAACCTAATCTTAATCTGTATCCTGAAAATTATCCAAACTCAAAACACTTCAACATTCTTCTGGTTTATAATTGTGTACTATAGTACTGTACACGTTTCTTCTACTTCAAATATCATTAAACAACAAAAGTGTTTTGTTGACATCACAACTACGCAACATCTTTTGAACACTTTTTTTGTTGTTGCAATACTGTTTTTCACATTATAATATAAATTCTACCATGTACAGACAATAATCATGGCAAACTATACTTAAGTAAAGGAAAATAACACTTATCTGCTTTTTTTTAAGAACTTAGAAGACCTCCTGTCCTGAACAGTCAAGATGATCAATATTTTAACATGTTTTTGGTTCAAAAAGTGAGGTGGTTTTTCCTTCTTTTTATTCTAGTGAAAGCAAACATTGGCCCTCATGGAAAGAAATATCCCCCGTGTGAATGTTAATATGTGTAACAATCAAAGTGGAAATATTAATGTAGCTTTGGTCTAATATGGTTACTTAATACCAGCTAGGTCCTTCGTGGATTGAGAATGAATATGTTTTGTTCCGCTGTGGATTATTTCTAGTCGTCGGGTTACATTGGGTCCGTACATATTACACCTACCCTTTAATAGGACAACTGACATCGTAAATATAACTAGAATGATTTTATTACTTTCTGACCTAATTGTTAAATCTCCTTTCCACCAAAATTCTCACCTCAACACCACCAGGATTTAGAAGAAATATAATGGGACTAAACATCATCTGAAAGCCTATTTGACCGTAGTGTCGATGCTGTTCAGCCCACATCATAAGCTGAGTAAAAAAAGCTGCAATCAGAAATAAAAATAGAAGAATATATAGAGAGAGAGGGAGAATAGAGAGAGACAGTCTTTCCAGAGATGCATTACTTTGGCAACCGGAAAGAAAAGATCCGATGAAAGAATTCCCCTTACATGATTAGAAGTCCAGAAATCGGCGAAATGAGCTATATAAAATTATCTTGTAAATTTTTATCATGTGAAATATGGTCAAGAAACTCCAATCTACATTAGTTTCATTCATTTCCACATTTCGCACAATTCCATAGCATATTATAAAAACTTTGAAAAGTAAAAAAAAAATGTAGTTTTTGGGTAAATAAGTCTCTTTTCTTTCTTGATGTCGGTTTTCAAATTGCAAAGAACTGAACCCTCTGCAGACCTTTAATCTCCTGTTTCCATTCATTGCACAGTCCATCCTTCTATCCTTTTCTATTCTATTGGTTGTTTCATTGTATCCTGTTAATTTGTGTGTCACATCACTCTAGTTTCACCCGTTTCCAGTTTAGTCTGTCTTTGAAGAAAATCCTAGCAGGATCAAAATGCCAGACCACCCTCTGAACTTTTATACATCTTAATACCTACTGGAGGCCTTTTTGCAGTGGATAATTTATACTTTTGTTAACGTGTTTTAGTTTCTTTCTTTTCCATTCTTCTAAGGTGACTTACAGTAACTTTTCTCTAATGAACAAGCTGATCCTCTGAGACAACAAGTAATATTATCACCTTATTTAAACTACTAATAAATGCAATGTCTGCTGCTAAGATCATTTCATGTTTATATTGAACAGGAAAACTCCATTTCCAGGACCTTATCCACACATTTGCATCTTTTAGTTCTGGGACAGATCAAGTGTTACAAATGCCCATAAACAACAGACAACATATATTGATTGATTGACTGGTTAATTTATTGACTAATTGATTGATTAATTTTTTTGCATCAAATCTGAATTTGACATCCCAAAGAATTTAAAAAATTTTGGATCTGTTTACTGTAAAATTTCATGTAAGGTAAAGGACTTTCTAGTTTGTTGTTCCTACGAGTTCACTTTCTGTTTGAGTGAAACTTTGAATTTCAAAACAGCTTCTTTGGGCAGTTTTAAAGGAAAAGTGAAACTTTTTTTCTTTCTAGGCCTAGATGTCATTTTCTTAGAACCCATACATAGATATGTTAAATATACAAGCAATAGTTTCCCAGGTTCACTGGGAGCTCTGGATTTCATTTCCGCTTAATTGAAATAACATGAAATGTGAGACATTGTTTGCCAAATGACACTGTCTTTTGACAAGCAATGCCAGAAGAAAAAATTACATCATAAAACGCAAAAAACAGTTTTTATTTTCAAATGTTTCTGTATTTGATGTAGAGGGACTATGACTGGTGTTAAAATACAATCATCAAATCAACCAGGTTATCTGACTTTCTAGCAGTTTTAAAAACTAGCCTTGATTTCAATAACACACTGTAGAAAAAGAAACGAACCAAACATGTTAATAATACACTGCAGCAATGCCATGCCATGCTTATAATAATCATTCAAAGAATCACTGTAACCTCTCAGATTTCAGCCAAAAACTTGCAGCTCAGCTTGTATAAATAAGGCAGAAGCAAAAGCCATGTTAAAATAACTTTGCAGTAAAACAAATGAGACCATATCAATCAAGCACAAGAATATATTGATAGCATGTTGGATATTTGGTTAATTGCACACAAAAAAACATATTGCATGAAACACAGCTGCTTCTATGGTTACCAGGGGCCAATATGTTCTTATACTTCTTGTAGTGGGAAGTTGGTATGTCAAGCAAATTTGCTTGAAGTTGTGATGCAATGCTTGAAGTCTGTGATGTGATACTTGAAGTCTGTGATGCAATGCTTGAAGTCATGGTTACAATGTAATAAACTTGCCACTATTCATGAGAGTTACACATGGCATATGAAGACATCACAGAAATGTTTGTGCAACAACAGGGAGGCCTAAGCTGTAATAATAACTTTTGTTGCTAGGCTAGGGTAGGCTAAATGATAACTTACTTATACGTATAATTAATGTTGGGCCTACTGTAGGCTAGATTTAAGTTTAACTTGTGAGTATTGATTGCTCTCGCTCCTGTAAATGAACATGGGTTGGTTAATACTAATAGTAGGGCAATCAATACGCTCAATGTACAGCTTAGGCCTCCCTGTTACATTTGGAAGGCTAGTCTAGGTTGGAACAATATGCAGGAGTATGGATGGTACAAAAATGTTGGTCTTCAATTACTGAGATATGTAAGGAAATGACTCCAAAGTTCTATTTGTTTAACAAATGTGCATCTCTCCTGCTTTCTTAATGATCAAGTTAGTTGTCCAAGAAAAGCCACGTATACAATAAGGTTAATGTCTGAAAACTTGTTCTTTCCTCACATTTGGGGACATCAAAGTGCAGTTTTTGGTTGTTTGTTGAGATCAATTTTCATCAACATGAATTTTCACACCTGATTACTCTAGAGAATAGCGAGTGTAGTTTGATATTTAAATCAAAATATTATAACCAAGTCAACTTTTCACATTTTCACACTCATTCGTATTAGAAATTTGTCAATTTTGTATACAGCTGCTGTGGAATACCAGTTATCACTCTAACAGAATATTTACATTACAATTCTCAGAATATTGTAAATTATAGTTTTCTCCCAAATTTTTTCAGTTATTTGAAGTTTTTCAGTTTTGTTATGTCCAAGCAAAAATGGGTCTTAATTTGAAGATAATGACAAATCAGTGAAGCAGATACTGAAAGGAATGAATGATAAACATAGCAGTCTGTTCGATCTTTGTTTGATCCCTTGATCATTCTTTGAAATATGATCCGAGGATCAGGAAATAACCAGAGGTCCTCTCAACTTTCAACGTTAACATATCAATGCTACTGTAAGTAAGAAAATAACTTAACAGTTGGGGAAGTTTTTATTACTTTTTACTTTCTTTACAAAATGTTAAAGTGTGCCATTAAAATATAAATATATGAAAGAACTGGAAAATCTTTAAGAGATGGAACATTAAAAGTGACTATTTTTTTTTTTGTTAAACTTATTAAATGCACATAAATTACATAGGATAACCACACATGTATATCAATAGCCAAAGCGGAAAATATCTAGTATGATTAAATTTTTCCCCCTTTTTTCTTTGGGGGGTGGGGTTGAAAACTGACAACTTTTTTAATGAAGTTTATTGAATAGCAGCTAGTGAAACAAGTTTTTTCACATTTTACATTATACATTACATCATATGTTACTTATCATAAAGAAAGAATTTGCATCACACTACATACCAGTATCAACAACAGGAATCAAATCCCAGTAGATACTATGTAATACTGCCCCCCTAGCCCCACCCCTCTGTGGTGTACCACACATACCTCTGGGATCTGTATCAAACTGGTACGCATTTCCGATGATTGGGTATGCTTTGGGACCGGGGAACTTGCTCATGATGTACCATAACTTCATTTGACGAAAGAACAGGTATCCCATCAGAATACAGACCAGCAAGAAGACGGCTACAATGCCGATACCAATAGCCATGGTAACTGCTTGCTCTTAGCTGGGAATATGCAACAGGGAAATAAAACAACAATTGAATTAACATGCTCTGCAGAGCTAAGGTGTAGCTAGACTACGATTAATAAGTGTAAAAGCTTTTACAGATTATAATTGACAGCGATCAAAAAAGACATTAATGAAAGCTGCATCATATTTCAATGATTTTTAATAATCACAATATAGGTCTCATATAACTTGTCAAAGATAATTACTAGAACCGTCAATGAGAACTGAGAATTTCTTAAAATTATTGTTACATCATGAAATGTAGACAAGTTCCTTGAACCTTATTTCTTTTAAGGATCTTAGTTTCAGTATTTTTCCAAAAAAATGCTATCTGAGAGTCAAATGATCGTCACAACCCTCAAATTTTCAAAGGAATTTTACTGCCACTCTACAAGTAGCTATCCAAACTGAGACGTAACAACCTATATTTTAAGGATTCACAGTATATTAAATTTTGGAACTCAGAACCTTTGGGAAGTACTTTTGTAACTTCTAGCAACTTTAGGTCCTAAAATTTGGGCACAACGCTGATGACCTTTAACTACCAGTACAATTTAAGAATCAATAAAGTACATTCTTCTTCTCTATAGATTCACTAAAGGGACTGTTACAATCATTTCAAACAAATGTTAATATTCCTATTCCACCCTATCCGGGAAGTTAACGGAAATTTAACATTACCAGTTAAAGAGAACAAAAGATACTACAGGCTGAAGTAGGCCATGGTACTGCACAGCTATCAAAGAGTTGCATGTCTAAAACTTAGCAATGCAGTACTTAACATCTGTTGTTACACTAAAGTAAATAGTTAAAGGGTGTGAAGACTCACGCACAAAGAAACTTCTCATGCAGGTAATTTGACCTACAGTAATTTTGAATGAGGTGTAACAGAAGTGTTAGACACCACCATCGATCCCAGAAAATACACACACAGCTTGCTACCGGCAGTAATTAGACACTATTGCACAGTCAGTACATGCAGCTACGGTCAATACCCACAACACAGTGTAAATAGCAGCGATGGACATCTCAGGTCTAGAT
>JXUT01150651.1:0-18083 GCA_000934455.1 Apostichopus parvimensis | reverse complement strand
GAGAAACCTCAGAGGAACAAGATGTTTGTGGCTGATGAAGGAGGAACATATTCTCAGCAGCCTGGTGAAATTTGCATTTGACTCCTACGTAACGTGTTTTGAGTTGACAACTTTGACACATTTTCGTACCAACATTCACACGAAACAAAGCAGTTGCAACACCATAGCAGCGACAAAGACAAATTTGTTTCATGTTTTATTGCAAAGTTTACATCCACTTCGCAACTTCTAAACTGGGATGCACATCATTTTGAATGCACTACAGTAACAATTATATTGATAACTTCACATCTCCTGAAGCGACAGCAGGATGTTATGGCCCCCCTACGTATCAAATAGGCTACATTAGTAAAATCACTCACCTATAAGTGTCTTCAGACACTGACCAGAAGCTGTGTCCCATATACGACTGAGAAAAGAAGAAGGCATAATTAAATGTCAAATACAGCTCACAGGATGTAAACAGTGATTAAACCTGCTACATACACTGAAACAAAACATGGAAAGGTGAGTGGCTTGAATATCATGCTTTAATAAAACAACACTGATTCACATATGATTCTGCCATACGGTTAGAGAATTGTTCAACAGCATCTCATTTTCAGCAGTGGTGCATCTTCTAAGAAACTGTTGTAGTCCAAAAACAAGCATTGTGCATTGCTCAATGCTATATCTTCTCATTCAGAACGATGCAGCCGATTGGGGATATTTCTATAACCAATAGAAGATCTTTAGCAATTACCCACACAAAGGTAACTTTCATTGGTGAATCTACCATGAAACTGTTGGGTGACAGAACTGAAATGGACAGGGTGAACGTCCATTTTGAATAATCATCATTTGTTTTCTACGACAATATGAATAAATCTATCATTTCCATTTTGTTCCCAACAAACTACTCACCAGAGACCATCATAACTGCTGGATACAATCAGAGACCCATCACGATTAAAGTCCACCTAGAAATATAAAATAGCAAAATTATCGCAAATGGCCTTTACGTTTAGATTCCTGAAAAACTAATTGAAGTTTCAACAATTTTGTGAAAGATGGACCGACAGTTCCTGCATGGGCTTTGCTGGTGTCAACTCAAAATTGCAATCAATCAACAGCAAGGGTGCTTTTATCTGATCAACTTGTCAATACAAACTCAAGCAACAGCGTAAACTAGTATTCTATTTTAACATAACCACCCTGCTGTCCCATCTCCCTCCCTCCTTTCTCTTTAATGCAGCAATCTAAAGCATTGTACTTACTGCTGAAACTGGGTCACTATGTGCTGGTAATGTCTTCAAACATTTTCCGGTCTTCACATCCCAAATTCTGACGCTTTCGTCAAACTAGACGAAATAGAAAGAAAGCAAATACAGTTAAAAGGGAGGAAGGATAAAATCCTTCAACAAAACTGTAGCTAGCTATGATCCATTGGTGATAAATTCTAATGATATAACAAGCTCAACCAACTCCTCTCGCAATGTCCCAAAGATAGAAAAAGGAAAAATTTCTATATATTTTAGTTTACTAACAGTTTTTCCACATATACTAGTTACATACGCTAGTTATTATTCTATATATCAAACCCTACATAGTTGAAGACATTCTCTCAAAGATAAAGATCTGTTTTAGTCCAAGTGTTTCTGGTTAAGTGGACCTATTGTCCTACTTTTCTCTGTAGCAGTAACCATTTTGATTTTTATCAGACTTTTGTCTTGATAAATGATTTATTGAGTAAATGTAACATTGTTAAGTGACACTCAAGTTGGCACAAACACTCACAAAACCCCCCCAAAATACTAATGTATTAACAAATGGCTGTATTGAGAAAAGTTTGCATGAGAAACAAAAAAATCAACTTACAGAACCAGATACGATTAAATTTGATTGTGGATTAAAGTTGCAGCAGAAGACGTAGTTACTATGACTCCGTAAGGTTTTCAAGCATTTACCCTGCAAAGAAATACAATTAAACGGTAATCACAAATAAGCATCTAGGATAGAAAGACGAGAGACGAGAGAAAAGTACGAGAACGTGAAGAGAAGAACTATACAGAACTGTACCTGTCAGAAGCAGGTCGCAATATTGACAAGGTAGGATGTTCCCTCTCCCCCCAACCCACCTCCCTCTTTCCTTTCTAGGCAGAAACCCTAATAAGGATATTAGTATTATAAATGCTTACCCCTCTCAGAATTATTCAACTATAGACTTTTTGCTTTCAACAAGTTCCATAAAACTAGTTTAATAAAACTAGCAATGGCCCTTTATAAGATATCTACCCAAGACCGGCACATTTATGCATAATTTTATGATATTATAATATTAAAAAGGAAGAAAAGACTGGCTAAAAAGTCAAATTTGTTAAGTTGAACAACTCCTCGGTATTAAAAGTATCTTTTGTTTTCAATTTTTTCACCAAAATGGAAGTTGTGGGAATGGGGGTGAGATCAGCTCAATCTCAACAAACATTACTTCAGGCAAAAGTTGTTGCAGAATGTCAAACACTTACGGTATTGAAGTCCCATATCTTGAGAGTTTTATCATCTGATGCTGAAACTAGAAGCTTAGAGTCGCTGGACCAAGCCACATCAGAGATGCCCTGAGAAATAGGGAGAAATATGAATATGTTAAATGCTAAGAGCAATGAGTACAGCGGTATTATAAGACGGTTATTCCAAACATCTCAAACCAAACATTTGAGAACTAAGAAGGGGATGGGAAATTGGGAAGGGAGGGGCATGGAATGAGACTGTTGTCTCATGCATGAGAAATATTTTGGAGAAACCCCTCTCTTCACAGGGCATTGAGTACCATGGGTATTACTCACCAGTTTGTGCCCTGATATTGTTTTTTCAAATTTACCGTCGTAGGCTCCCCAAATCTTGATAAGCTTATCCGCGGCTGAAAAGATGAATTACAGTAGAGAAAATCCAAACATTAATTTGGCATACTGTTAATGATATCCTGTATGGTTAGAAAACCATTAACAATATTCTGTACTTGATAGGAAGTCATCCCACATCCCTTCCACCTAGCGCTGGGACTATAAACAATATCCCTGGTATACACAGTTTACCAGATTTACATACTGTGCTAACGCCGGGCGGCAGCGCCCCGTCAGTTCTGAATGCCAAACATTATTTTAAACAATTTTGTCTGGCACTTTTTTTTATGATTAATTTAACAAATTTTACCATTACCAAAATATGGATGAAAACTTGGTACTGAAGTTAGCACCAGAAAATGAAAAAAAAAAGCACCATTTGCTGTCTAAGCATACTTCACTGGCAAATATTTTCCAAATGGGAGGTGGAACTCCCACCCGAGACCCCTCCACCCAGACTTGGATCACACTAACACGTAAATCCGCCCGGCACTCAAATATTCCTGAGCACATCCCATAAATATATATGTCATTATTATTATTAGTAGAAGTATTAACTTTATTTTTACAGATGGCATAGTGAGACAGCCCAAACAAGAAATGTGGAACATACTGTACAGGGTAAAACCTGCATGCTCGCCAATACCTAGTTCAATCAACCACCAAGGCTACATCAGTACTTGAAAATTGGTACAACATGATAATTTGCTTCTCATCACACTGATAAACCGTTACCTACCCATTGATTTCATTTTAAAGTTATTCAGTAATAACCAAAAAATATGCTAGGAAGTTAAATAATGGTCATACAACTAGGATTTTTACAGCAGCCCTGAAGTCATATAGTTTGACCTGATTGGTTTTGTTTGTAGAATTATAGATAAGAGCAAAGTAACTTGGTGGATATGAAGGAGCAGGCAAGAGGGGAAAGGGTGGTTAAGGACTTACAAGAGCTGGCAAGCCACTCTCCATTAGGGCTGAATTTCACAGAAGAGACTGCTTTGGTATGCCCTGCTAATGTAAACTTCAAGGAGTAGTTTGGTTTCTGGAAGAAGGTGAGAAAAAAAAAAAAATGGAACAAAGAACAAATGTAAAACAATGGTTAAAAAAAGGGTGACATTAGTCAGAAATGAAACCTTGACATATCTAAGCCAGATAAAATATAAAAAGAGAAGAAAATATTATGAGCACTGCTAAAGATATTTCTATAGCTATTCCAGTTTTTCAAATATTCAGTCACCTTTAAACTATGCATTATCTTTACAATGCTCCTTTAAGGCTCAAAGTTGATGATGATGTCAACTTCTCACTCTTTTGAGGCCTAAATATTAATGTTTAAATCCATTGATTCATACATTAGACAAAACTCAATCCAACCATGTGTTTCTTAACTTCACAAGTTCACACCTTGTTGTATGTAAAATTATGTACAAGGTTGAGTCCTTCCTGGCCATTTGGAAACACAAAACTATTACCTTTAGACTTCATCTTTCTAATATTAAAACTACTGAATCCTGGAACGACAATTTTTTTCCCTTTCATTTTGATTGCTATAGGGTAAATTTCACACTAACTCCCTAAATATATCTGCAGATGACATATGGAGGTAGTACCATCATCTTTTGCTTGAAAAAAGTTAACAATCAATATTTTTGGACTAAATTGGCCATATGGTAATCACTTTCAAACAGGGGCTCTTTTTACCCCTTTTTTTTAAACAAAAGAGAAGGAAGAAATGTTGATACAATATTTTGATAAATTTGCACAGTAAACTTAAATATTGCATTCGGTTAACATGGAAGTCTGTTTATAAGAAGTTGATCTATTGCAATCTGACCTGACTTAAAACCAGACATGACTTACTTTTGGTAAGGAAGATGCAGGGTTAGCGGTTGTTGGTGGCGTTATAGTTGTTGGTACCATTGAAGATGGTGCTACAGGCTTTGAGACTGTGGTAGCTGCCTGCGTGATGGCTGTAGGCGGTGGAGCATGGCCATCTCCACCTGTGGTTTGCTTCTGAGTTGATTCTGACATTATGCTATTCGGAGAAAAAAACTCTGTAACCTTCTCTGAAAGCAAACAAACAAGATAGAAAAATTAATGGTTTCAAATAATGAAAACAGTGATCAGAAATGTTAGTTATTCAAATTCAAAATTCATATTCAAATAAACTTTATTAAGCACCAAAAATGGGCAATTAAATGCTCGCAATAAGACAATATAATGAAAAGATGGAATAAGAATAATACAAATAGTATACATGAAAATACACAAAAAGGATACCATACTATGAATTGCACATATAAATTTAATATATAACACAATCCACTAGGAAGAAAGATAAATGATCTAATTCTCATGACTGCCTTCATGACTCCGGGAGACCCTTTCCCTTGGAGAAAGTTTGGTTCTGGTAAGATATTGTAGATGCAAAATGGTGCTAACATTTCTATCATTAAGCTACATTTGTGTGTATCTAACTTTTCCTGCTTGTGAACATTTTAAACTGTAAGCAACTTGGAGGAAGTTTAGTGGTGTAGGTAGACCTGTATACATAGGTATCTGATGATCTCTATAGTGAGACATTTTATTTATTTAGACAACAATCAAGTTCTATACAACTGTAACGAATACTGCTTTCTATGTTACTAAGTTATTTTTGGTGGCGCTATCCACTAACCAGAATGTGCGACCTGTGGAAAATTCTGTGACGGGTTTCCCGCAGGGTAGCCTGGCCGCGGAACTACGTTGCTTGCGGCACAATACGATCAACCGTCAAGGGGAACAGACGTGCTATTTATTACCAGTATACACCATTAGTCCTACGCAGCAAGAGATAAAAGAGTGAGTTTGGTAAAAGTTAAGTGCCTAGGCCAGTAATTAATAATCCCCTATACTGTCAATTAGGGAGGGACATATCTTGAGGGTTCGCTTTTGTTTTCTTGGTCGGTAGCGGCTAATCTTATCATTTCTTTATTGACCGTACCTGTGGTACTAGTAACGGTCATTACTCACTAAGGACCCGAACCGTATCCGGCTTGTAGTAGATTACCCGTAGGAGTAGGAAAACCAGATACCACAGTGAGAAGGGTAATCATTTCAACCAGTTTTCTAGGCACCGAGGCTGGGGGCTATTTGTAAAGAAGCAGACGGGTCTGATAGTACACAACTATTACTTATTAACAACCGGGCGGAGTTCGAAGGAACTGCCTATATGCTTAGTATCCAGTACAGTTACACCCCTCCCTTGCATCTGTACGAGTTTACATAATTAATATCAGACTAGAGTAATACGGCCAGCTAGGACTTCAATGTAACACAACTGAATATCAGCACGCTGGGGTCACTCTATTGAAGTTGAGCAGACTGAAGGACAGCCTACCTACGTTCAGCTCACTGAGGGTCAGCCTATTGTGGTTCAGCGTACTGAGGTTCAGCGTACTGAGGGACAGCCGACTGAGGGACAGCCAACTGAGGTTCAGCGTACTGAGGGACGGCCTACCGAATTCAGCGCACTGAGGGACGGCCTACAGAGATTCTGCCGACTGAGTATCAGCCTACTGAAGTTCTGCCGACGGAGTGTTAGCCTACTGAAGTTCTGCCGACTGAGTATCAGCCTACTGAAGTTCTGCCGACGGAGTGTTAGCCTACTGAAGTTCTGCCGACGGAGTATCAGCCTACTGAAGTTCTGCCGACGGAGTGTCAGCCTACTGAAGTTCTACCGACTGAGGGTCAGCACACTGAGGTTCTGCCGACTGAGGGTCAGCCTACTGAGATTCTTCGGACTGGGCTCAGCGCACGGAATATCAGCCGACTTACAATGAACAGTACATTATGATACACTTTATTGCTTTGTAGATTCTTATATTCCTACGTTGCGTTCAATAAAAGTAAGATTAACTGGATCATCTTTTGTTTCTGTACTTTCTAGCTTTTTGTCTTTTCCCTAGTAGGAGAGTTCACATGTCCATTTCCTGTCACAAGCAAATTAACCTATCCCTTAGGACTCAACGTGGGCCGACGTTACACAACTTTGACTAAAAATGTCAATCACTGAATCAAAGTTAATGTTTTCAGTGAAATCTTATTCTTTGCTTAGTAAAGTTAATGAGGGAAAAACCTTCTGAGAAGCAGATCACACTGTGCCACAAAAACAAATAGCCTATCCAGTGTCATATATAATAATCATACCTATTCATTGTTCTTTTGCCTATTTTCTCTTTGTCTTCCCAACTTCATCCCTCGAAAATTTCTGTGGGAAAGGAGGGGGGGGGGGCAAATTTTTCCTTACCCTTCCTCTGGCTACGCTATTGATGTATGGAACAGAAGCAATAGAAAGCAACTGTTAGGGAATAAAGTTAGGGCTAAAATTTTGCATAGCAATTTGCAAGGCCCAGAACATACCCTTACAAACTACTATGGTATATGTGCACAATTTGCCCAATTTGCATAGCATTTGGAGATGCAATACAGGATAAATTATTCCTGAGCTTTAATAATGCAGCTGGGCTCATTGAATCTGATCAGGGCTAAAACTAGTAAAAGCATCACTAACTACAGTTAAATCTCACTCAGCATAACTTTTCTTCTAATAGGTTTGTGAATGAGTGGAACGGTTTGCCTGAGAAAGATGTATTTGCAAGTAGTGTGAATGGGTTTGAGAATGCTTTGGACAAGCACTTTAAGCACTGTAATCAGGTATGAGAGTTTGTGTCATCAGGTTTTTTCTCTCCTAGGACTATAAAAGGGTCCTTGATGGGGACTTGAGTGTCCCTCCTGATCCTTCTTTTCTACTTAACTAAACTAAACTATACCTATAGCCCCACACCTCTAACTTCCCCTACGCCTTCCACTTAATTGACTAGCAGTAGCCCAGCGAATTCTCAACATAAAACATAACATAACATTTGCAGGCTCATATGAGTTCGAACTGACTGGAAAACTAATATTTTATGAATGAAGGTAAAATCAGATCATAATATTTTCACATTATGAGTCATTAGAATTTAAATTGTTCCTTTGTCTCAAAAAAATAATTGCATGAAATCCAATCGCAAGTCAATTATAGTAACCATAATTAGGCCTATCAGATGTTTAAAACACATGCTGATGCTAGTGTAAGAATCACATTACAAATTACACAGAAAAGTTCTTTAACAACCTTTTATCTCACTAAACATGTTAGGCCTAACCACTGTCTATGGATACACACAATTGTTGTAAACCAACATTGACTGAGGCACCTCAGTAGTGCACTAGGCCTACTATTACTAAGAAGTGCAATAAATTTACTAAACGCTTACGTGCCTTGGACCTGTATTATTCCTAGCCTAAGTTAGGCCCAGGTTAACAATCTCGTTATTGGCTGCAAATACTAAGTTAGACCTGTTGGCTATTGCATTTGGAACCTGGAGTGGCATAATTTGTTACTGCCCTAGCCTAGGTACTACGTTAAAGCTGTCGGTAGCCTAGGAATGGATGAAAAGTCAATTAGCGGCGAGTTGGCTAAGTTTGTTTTCAGTAAAAATTCAAGTACTAACCTAGCCTAAGTTAAGTCACAAGTGGTCCCATCTTCATCAATATTTAATACGGCCGATGTTGGTTCACCAGTTTAAACTCCAATTCAAGTTGATAAACCTGTCGAATGCTACAATATTATCTTGAGTAACATCACAGGGTAAAAGTCAGAGTGGACACTTTACTTAAGCCTTGGTAACAATTACTGGACTAGCCTATATTGACACCACTGCAAGTTGTAAGGTGACATCGCCACTACTAATGTACTATACTATTATTACTAGTCGGTAACAGCTAAATTCTCGTCGGTATGGTAGAAGCATGTACGTTACTACGTACAGCTATGCCATTGAAACCGACGGTGTTTGTGTATGACCTACCTAACGTTAGGCTAGCACGAAAAATAGTACTGCTTCTTGAACGTTGAAGGTACACTGGACAAGCGACAAAGCCAATATCTTGTAACACTACATCTTACAGTTAGGCAATAACGTGGTTGGCCTAGGTAGGTTTCTTACGTTTGGCAAAAAATCTTAGTTTTAACGACACTGTTAATATAAATTTATGTTTAGGGTTCACGCACATCGAATTTTCAATGTTGTAGTGTTGTGTTCTTCAGTTTCATTACGATTTGTTGGGCATGCACGTAACGTATTGAACCAGAGATAAACATCCCCGAGTACGTATGTTTTATTGTCTTCGAATTAGATTGGTACCATGTGACATTGGCTTGTGCAGAAACATTTCGCGCCCTATCCGCTGATGGACAAAACTCTATGTCTTAAAATGACAAAGAGGATAAAAATACGGTCTTCCGATATGTGACATCAGTATAGCTAAAAAATTGATACAATCCCTTCATGATATTTTATTTAATTTTTTGAAGGACAATGTTGAACTAAAAAAAAACGATAATCAGAAATATTAACAATTCTTGAATTTCGATTCTGTGATCCAGCATTACGCAATGACATATATACTAATGTCGTGTTACAAATAGGATAGGTAGAAAAGTGTTCACATTTCTAGAGGAAAAAAAGGTATTTTCATCAGAGTTTGCACCATTGCGGAGAACATCAGTATGCTATTAAATATTGGAATTGAGTCATGTTGACGGCACCGATACCACATTAACAGCGTTCCAGAAAATGAGATATTGCATCTTTCATCCTTTGTTTTAACCAATCGGAAGGAAGCAAACACAAACGGGCCTATGTTGCAATAGCCGACGCTTAAACACACCTCGTATTTCCATTCACATTTTTCTTATTTCACGGCATCATTTTATGCTTCAATTCTGAGCCGGAATAGAAACTCCAAATGTGCAGCTAAGGTGAGATATTCAATTGAAAATGTGAAGTAATTACTTATGAAATTGAAGGTTTTTACGACAACGACCTAAACGCGGTAGTAATGTACCACATGACCTAAATTGGCCAATCACGATCTGTAATGAAGGGTTTTTACGTTAATGCATATTGCTGGTCCGCCATTGCTGTCCTTCGGTAGCTCGTTGGTTCTTATTCAGAATCCTTTCAGATTATGGACACCAAGAGCCATCCGACGACGCAAGGCCATCAGCAGCAAGCAGAAAGCGATAAAGAAGGGTATCATTAAAGTTTTATTATTTTTTCATCTTAAAGTAATTCGAAGAATCGAAGTGAAAATCCCATGTGAGCCTAAACCTCTTGCCTTTGTACTGTTAGTGCGGAAGGCAGAGAACTGTATTGTCGCAAACGAGGACAACTAATTTACGTTCTAATTTTGAGGGTGGATCGGATAAATTAAGAACAAAAGCAGTTCCTTCAATATTACCAGGTATACCAACAGCATTATAGTGGAATATACTTGCTATATTGTCTCTTTTTTAACCCTTACAACTGCCGAAAAACATCTATAGGCTAGCCTCGGATTCGAAGGATGCATCTCTACAAAGCCTAGGTGTAGGCTGTGTTACAAAGATAGCGGTGCTGTGAAACGCAGAATCAATAATAGCCTAACATGACTATTTCCGGTAGGAAGGAAATTATATTATGCCTAAGAGATTTTTTCTACGCCCAAACGTTTATAGGGTAAATGTAACTTGTATCAGAAAGATTTGCTATATTTTTAACCTCATATTCATAAGCTAACAATGAAATAAGTCCCAACTTCCATTATAGGCCTAGGCCTATCGGCTTGTACAACTTCCCTGCTTCTCCCTCACCCAAGTTACACCACACACCCCAGCAAGATATATAATTGTTAAGTTACATGGCACATAGAGTAAACTACCATACTATTTACTACATGATACATCAGTGGGGTAGCAATACATTACTTTGGGGCCATATATCATTAGGCTTACACTAAGTTACAGCTGAGGTGCAGCTACTAGTATAGTTAAGGCTTCATAATTGACGCACCTTAGTAATTGATGCACCTTCAAATATTACTAGTAGTAATTAAACAGCCGTCAGCCTTAACTATTTGCAGTCAAGCAGAGTTACATATTTGAAGAGTTTTTATCCATTTCAGGTACATGATGATCAAATTGTGTTTTTTTTTAAGCTTTTATCACCCTCCCCCAGTTTTGCACATTTTTTTGGCATTTGGAAATCTTACTCCCTATAAGTAACTAAAATTACCTCAATATGATACCACTACATTGGGGCCTGACCTGTCTGAGCGTAGAGGCTCATCATAGCAAACAGAATCCAAAGTCAATGGATGTTTACTGAGTCCTACACTACAGTTAGCTTATCAATGAATGTGTCAATTTATGGGTATGAAAGAACTTGACACAGCTGACATTTTGTGGTCAAATTCTGCTCAATTATATGTTGTGTAGGCACAGAACAAATATTTTGAGATCATTACATTTCTGAAGAACTACAAATAACGAAAAATGAATACAGTTGAGTGATTTGGAATTTTCGTTGATAGACATTGTTAAACAAGTGCGTCAATTATGAGCCCACCATGCTTCTACTAGGCATAGTTCCGACTCCAAAATCACGTTACTCAAATATGTTATTTACTAAACCATGGTCTTTGTAATCTGAGGTGTAATATTTGTTATGGTATAGTGATGAGAACAGTCCAGAAATTTGCTCGCAGGTACATGTTTTTATCCTTTGGCAGCCAGGTCTGTTTTTACATTCAATTTAAAACCAAACTATACTTTGGACATAACAGTTAATAATTTAGGGTTCACATTTGCTGTAGCAGCATTGAAGTCTTCAAATTTTGGTTTTTATTTAATGCTAGGTCTCCTGTATAAAATCTTTCTACATATTTTAGCAGTTATATAACAATTTGCCCATTTTGTATAGCATTTAGCTATGTGATACTCTCTAAATTTTTCCCTGCATTCATAAGCCTAAGATTTTTACTGTAATGCTGCACATATATGTTCAGGGAATAATTTAAATTTTTTGTAGCAGCTTTAAAGTCACTGAATTTTTTGACTAACAAAATCGCCTATGGTTCACATGTAAAAAACCACTATACTGTATATATCTTTGGATTTGCAGTTGCATAGAAATTTGAAATTTTGCATAGCATTTGGCGATGTGATAGTGGATTAATTATCCTGAATATTACCTACTAATATTAAGGAATTGCTTTTTAATGTTTAATACATGCAATGTTATCATCCCAAATCCCAATAGTATTTTAAGTCACCCATGAAAAAGTTTGGAACCTGCAAGTGTGCAACTCTATGGCCATGCAAGCCTAGCAGTACAATACTCCACTGAGACAGTTGGAAGAATTCCTTTAAGCATTGCATATGATGTATTTTGCATAAATTTCAGTCATTGGGCATTGCGAGTTTGTTTACTATATGTTCGCAAACAAAGTTTCTCACACTAAAAGTGGGCACTTCTATGGTTCAGAAAATATCATACTTGTGCTAGGCCAGTCTTTTCCCCCTAATGCTCCAAAAAGTCCTGGCTATGTATAGATTAGTTGTAAAACCTCTAGAAACTACATCAACCACCCATCAAAGCACGATATTGTAAAGGTATGGTACGATCACACATTGATGACTGCTTCAGGGCACCTAGCCAATTCGCCCCATATTCAGTACTAAGATGTTGATAAATACGGGGAAACTCATTAAATATGCAAAAAATATGAGGTAGAGTAATGTGTAATCCCAAGAAATTGGATAGGCTTACAGTATCGTGTACATCATGTATGTCATGGTAAACAAATGGATTTGATAAAATCATTCTCAGACTTGAATAGCAGTTACCAATTTTCATTTCATTCTTAATTTACACACAAACACTCTGCTATCAACATCGGGTAGGAAGGGAATATCATCAAAATATGACATTTCAGAGGAAAACATTTGTTTATATCCTTTCATTACCTCAAATAAAATGTATCGGCACTGGAGAAATTTTAATTAATTCCCAGACTGGGTGGTAATGGCTTGGACAGGATAATGAATTTTTCAGTTGTTCCCACATAGGGTTCATCAGTATATCAATATACCGAAAATACCAGGTATATCCAAAAACACTTAAAAATAGTACAGGTTTAAAATACTGACCCAGGTAACCCAAGCGAACTTGAGGATATTCAGGCTGCTATCGTGTGTACCTAAGCCTTACCCATAGTCCTGAACTGTAAACATTCTTGCTGCACAATCTTAGCCATATGCAGATCATCATCATAGATGAATCAGCATATAGCCACTGAGCTAACCGGACAAAAGGTCAAAGAAGGGACAAACAGGTTAATTCCCAGTCACGTTGTATGATAATACCCTCACTTTGCTACGGCTAATTGCTTAAAAACTTCAGCATAGTTGTACCATACCTTAAGCACAGTTTCCTGCCAAATGGTTCTCTCCAGGTTATTTTCACATACCTAGTTTGTCAATGCTTTAACAAGCTGTTTTGGGCAGAAACCGATTTTGCGAAATATGCGTGAACAACACTGATTTATATATACTTTATTTTCATTTGATCAAATCTTTAATAAATTGATGCAAAGGAAACAAAAGATGGGAAAATCGTTGTCATAAACCTGCAAATACATTTGTAGGCTAGGCTAGTGTCCATATTGTTCATGCTAATGTGAGTACAGTTAATGTTAGAAGTTGTGGTTCCACGAAAATTTGTGGTACACCAGGTATTCGTCACCCGGTATATAGGTATCCGTTTGCGTATACCGACGCACCCTATTCCCACATCACTAGCATGGTAGGCTGAGTAAAAACTGGTTGTGCTTATTTTTTCAGTCTGGAATGGCAGGAAGAATTTTATGTGCCGGGTGCCCCAGTGTTCCTTATCACTGGATTTGGGCTACATAACTTGATGGCCAAAAAGCCAGTTAGGCTATCAACTTTCAAATTTGCCAGCTTCCTTCATAGTTGTATTTGACGAGTGCACAAAGCACAATTAAAATTGAACCTGCTTACAACTGTCTTACACTTCTTAGTAAGAATCCAAGAAACTTTATACACAGGAAAGGAAAGTTGTTACATTCAATCACAGTATCACACTCAATCAGTCGTCTTCATAAGCTGAAGTCTTCATTGTAACGATTGTAAAGAGTTATCATATTCCATATCCAGACACAAATTGTTAATTGCTTACTATTATTGAAAGGGGAAAAGCATTGCCTACAGTATTTAGTACTGGAACGATACGCATCTGCTACCTGCAGTTCGTTCTTCATTTTTGCTACTTTTCAACAGGAATGCTTCATTTCATATGACATTATCAGTCTTCTCTTCACATCAGCAGACTATTTCTAATTGACTATTTCTACATTACCATTTCTAGTTGTCAAGGTTTCTTGAGATAATTGGTTTGATTTGTTTTTCCTTTTTTTCCTTAAGGTCATTGACCTCTTCAGAGCCAGCCCCTGTTGCTGGCAACAAGGGGGTGAATGGTCCAGGGGGAAAGCACACCAGCAACAAAACCCAGCTGCAGGCAGACGGGAAGTGCAACGGCGAAATGAAGACGGAAACAGTGAGTCTTTTGAAACACTTACATGACAGGAGTACTTAAAAGTACCACCAGTTAAATTTGACAATTAAACGACTGACAAAACACAGGATGTATTCCTATAAAGGGCTAGCCAGGCTGTAGACCTAGAAATAATGAATTAAGACTCGTCTGAACCTATTTACTGTATATGTCTTATCATCCCATTGATGATAATCAGCCTTTAAACAATTAATAGTCATTGATGGTAATGTCTAGTGTCTAAAGCAAAGCTGTGCAAGTTCAGCTCTCATATCAGCTTTCAGAAGTAAACAGAGGGTTTAGAAGGGAAATAGTTGTGCACCATTCACAAGCGATTCATCACTACAATCACTGACAGCCAAGTCCATATTGTATATTCAAGCTTTCATTCACTGTAATAAGATTTAGCTTGTTAGCTTAGTATCACTCAGTCCATGCCTGTCCCTATATCTGTCTTGACATATCGTCCCTTGTTTCGCATACTGACGAATTCGCATATTATTATATTTTGTTTTACGTAGTGAAGAATGAATTAGAACATCTGCATGCCCTTAAAATTGTTCTACATCCTTTAAATTTAAATTGGCAATATAATATAATTTGTTGTCTGTAACTTGAATCTAAGGGACTGCTAAAGAGATAATATTTGCAATAAAAAATTCAGTTGCAAATTAGTGAAATGATTTGGACTGTGATATATTGTTTTTGAACATTTGTCAGTACGTGGAAAAGGGAACGATATGTTCATACAGTGGTTAAGAAGAGTCTGAGGATTTCTTGGGCCCATTCCCATCACCATTACATCAACGTCATGGAAAATGACACTGAAAGAATAACCACACATAAGCAGGGAATCTTGGGCTAGATCTGATATTTAGGATGCAGTATCATGTGTTGAGTACACAATTACTCAGAAATGGTTAAAATTAGAAAGCACTGTACTAAGGATATTTCTCAAAGATTCAGAACACTCAAACAGTTATATCACAGAAAATCTCAAAGAATCTTTGCATTTTGGATATTTGCTGTGTATTGATCATTTTTCTCTTGAACTTCTGTATAGGTAGGTATATTTATAGCTGACTCTCAAACACTGACGTTGTCATCTTTTTCAGACTCCACAGATAAAAAATGAGGCTGCAGAACAGCCTGTAACATCACCTCAATCACAGACCAAAAGACTTCAAGGAAGACAAACAAACCAGTTGCAATATTTACAGAAAGTTGTCATGAAGGCCCTTTGGAAGCACCAGTTTGCTTGGCCTTTTCACCAACCTGTTGACCATATCAAGTTAGCTTTACCTGTAAGTAATTCTCATTTGGATGAAAGTATTTCATTGAAGACTGCTATACAGGAAGTTGTTACGTCTTCTGTTTCCCTCTTGCCCTACAGCTGTTAAAAGATTTTCACTTTCCATTAGACTGTGACAACATTTCAGACAATCCTACCCCGACAAAGGTTCAAATAACCAGAAAGCATGGGTCTCCTCTGGAGTAAGAAACATAAGCAAAAGTACAGACTACAAAGTGTACTCTTAAAATACCTAGGTGGAAGTACATTACCCAGTAATTTTGATTTGATCAGCAAATGGGAATGCAAGGCCTGCTAAAATATTCCCTGTTTCCAAAGCGAATATGTCTGCTTTCTGATCTTCATCACCAGGATTACTATCAAATCATCCGCCACCCAATGGACTTAGGCACAATCAGGAAACGCTTACAAAACAACTTCTACCACAGTGCAAAAGAATGCATAGCAGACTTCAAGCTCTTGTATACTAACTGTTATGTTTATAATAGTCCTGGTGAGGTAAGCATGTCAACATCGTCCTCTATCTTCAATTACTCCAATTTTGTCTTTTTTAGGATTATCTTGATGTCATCAAACACCCCATGGACTTGGGCAGCATTAAAAAGAGATTGGAAAGCATCTACTACTACTCTGCAAAAGAATGCATTGCAGACTTCAAGCTCATGTTTACAAACTGTTACACTTACAATAACCCAGGAGAGGTGAGGTTTCAATGTCTGCATGCAAGTTTGTTGTCGTTCCAGTACAAGATGTCTGCTCTATGTGCTTTGTTTCTTTCTTTTTTTGTTCATATTATTATACAATTCCTTTGCTGCTTGTAGATTTAGTTGTTATTGGATACTTTCAACTAATTTGCTACTAAATCAATCACAATCGTTCTAGGAAATTTAGATTCCATGGAGTTTTTTTATCTATCTGATTGATAATTATGGCAATAACACAGGATTTTTAGCAATTATGCTACATTTGTTTTCAGATTTTTTTTTAAATGTTGGTATTTCAATTTTCATCCTATTTGGCAGTCTTCTTTTGTAACCTGATTTATTTCTCTCTTACGGAGACTTTGGAGAAATCCGTATTTAAAGCACCATTCTCATCATATTAATAGTCTTTTCATCGTATGTCTCTTTTTGTTTAGGATGTCGTCCTGATGGCTCAAGCACTGGAGAAGTTGTTTCTCACTAAGGTTGCTCAGATGCCTCAGGAAGAAGTTGAACTCCCTCCACCATCCAAACCAGGAGATGCAGGAGCTAAAAGAGGAAAGAAAGGCAAACGTGTAGCACCACCTAGTGAGTTAACTTCTCATCTATTTAGTAGGTCCATGTCTATACTCTTTACCTTTGGTTTGGCTATAAACATTAGAGTTCAGGCATTGATACTAGGTCGCTAATAGAACACACTAACCTTCTAACACTCATGTTTAATAAAGTTGAACCTAAACCACATTTGTTTAGGGCATGTAGTTAACCAAGCACATTCATACACAGTAATATGAAGGCAAGAATATGGGACATCAGAGGTTTGGGGAGGAAAACATAAAAAGTTTTGGCGTGTTTTGGCGACATTTATGCATGGAAAAGATGATGCATAGAATGTTGCTAGATGTAGAAAGTGCACAATTGTAAGATGTGTAATATATGATGGTGAAGATAGTTTTTTGTATGCTTTATAATACAAAGAAAATTTGAGAAATAAAATTTAAGAAAGCATTAGAAATTGTATTCCAAATCAGCATTAATTTGACACCGAGTCTATACCATATTTCAGTAGAGCTGGTGTCCTTGGTATCTTTCCGCTTGACTTATCCATGATCAGTGGTTTTTGGAAGTGACTAATTGTGCCTAATGTTTTGTCCATTTCAGGAACAGTTAGGGCTAATTCTGTTAACCAGACAGAACCTATCATAGATGAGGTGGAGGAGGAAGACGAAGAGGAGGAGGAAGAAGAGGAAGAAGAAGAAGAAGAACCTCTTCCTCCTCCTGTAAAGGCTGTTCCTATGGTAGTTGAACCACCCCCAGTTGTTACACAAACTCCACCAACACCTCCAGCAGCAGTAGCAACACCTTCATTTACTACGCCTCAGCCTGTGTACACATCTCCCCCTGCACCAACTCCAACAAAGGTAAACTTATACTTTGTCAGGCATGTTAGAGGCACAGAAAGAGATCTATGCTGCCCATCTTTTTTTGTTTTTTAATTCTTTGCCCTTTGTTTCAGTGATAATATTAGTTAACCGTACCGTAAACCGCAAGTCTTGTTATTCATGATAGAGTTCTAAAGAGTCCATAGAGACTTCTTTTCATTTACTAACCTTTTTGGCATGGATACTGTGATTCATGTAGCTTTATCCTAATCAAAAAAGGTGAGATCAAAACCATGTTTTAATCCCAGGATCTTTATTCCAAT
>JXUT01150631.1:0-10772 GCA_000934455.1 Apostichopus parvimensis | reverse complement strand
ACTACTACAGGATCATATACAGCACTTCACTACTAGAGGGGCCAACTAGATGATTTTCTCATAGTGATCTGATCAATGAAGATTGCTTTTTCTTTTACTACATCATCGTCGTCAGCACGATCCACACTTTCGTTCACTGTCAGAAGTGCTTATGCTATCTTATGACATGACAGTCTGCCTAACAACCTTAATAGGTTCATTCTTGTTAGCTCTACCCTCAACAATGGTCACCAAAGAACATCCAGCATCTATGTGGGATCATCAACTATATCCGTAAACATTACAAGATCTCATTAAATGTCTTCAAAACATATATCGTTTTTTCCCTAATTCACATGTATTATATGCTACTAGTACAGTCGTCAGAGTATTACAACACTCAGTTGGATCATTGCTGCTATGATAGATTTAGGTAATTATCAGATATGAAGGAATACACAATGTACATAATGTATAAAACAGCTGGTCGTGGCTGGCTGCATTTCATTACTAGTATATTACATAATACATATAACCCTAACCGTTCCATTCACAATGTGGATAGATAGATTTATAGACAGACAGACAGATAGATAGACAGACAGATGGCCAAGTCACTGTCGAGAAAGTTTTCCGATCTCTGTTTATTAAAGCTTTGTCGGAACTAACCTAGGGGAAAATTTTAAATTTTGTGAATCCACTTAGGTGCTCGGATCAGATAGAAAAAAATAGAGGACATATCTGGAAAAATCTGGACTTGTGGTAACTCACTGCAATTGCAGGTTAAGATTGAGATGTATTCTGTACAACTTTAAGGCGTCAGTCAGTGACCCACTGATTGTTTGTCTAAATGATGGGTCTATGACCACAGGACAAAACCACATAACAAGTCATCTAAGAGAGATGAATACATCTAGCCACGGTACAATTTATTTAGGCTGCAATAAACGCAATAAAACATCAGCAATGCTGTGTTTCAGTTACACATGTATCAAATTTTACTCTATTACTAATAACAGCTTTTTTGTGTTAAAAAAATGACTATGAACTAATCTGATTTACTGTAGATTTTATAAGTAATTGATTTGGAAATGGATTTGGGTGTATCTGCATTAGGAAAACTGCATAAGGTTACCTCCATTGCACCTCAATAGGAAATAGGATTTAAGAGAGGGGGGAGGCGGGTAAAGAGGAAGGAGCAAACCAGCCTGGAATTGGACCTCCCCAACTTGTTCTTTCTGGCATAAACTTTGAAGACCTGATGTGCAAAACACGACCAGCGACTTGGGATCTGGATTGTTAAGTCCTCCTCCACAGGTTAATAATGCAATGGTATGAACACTCCTTGGGATATTTGTTTTTTGCTTTCTGGTGTCAAGGATGATAAAATAGCAGAATAACAATAAAGTAGATGTTGTTGCTATGCTGCCTAAATTCTTGGTAAGCAACTCAGCATTGCTTGAATATTTATTCTATCCCAGGAGAATGATATCAACCCCTGCTGCAATTAACAGCTGTTTAATTTGTACCACGGTCTCAGGACTTGTTCAAGTATCCCAGGCAAATGATCAACAGAGTTTGTTCACTCAGAGGATAACGAACTTTGACCAAGAAAAATTTTTGATGAAATCTATTTTTAAACCGATGCGGGGCTATGGACTTCCGACAATGGCAGCATTTCACCCGTTTTTGATAGATCTTACTTTATAGCGCAAAATGAACAGGTGTGTCTTTTGTTTAACTAGTCACCATTTTTCTTTGGCAGAGAGGGATGCGAGTGTTGTGGGTTGGGGGGGGGGGGAGAAGGGGGAAATAAAAGGAAATATATCCACATTTTGAATCCTTACTGAAGTAAACTTTCTTTCTTATCCGTTTATAGATGAGTTTCATCACCCCGATATAACGTCACAAACTGACACAGAGACATCAGAAAGAGAGTGAATATATCACATTAGGTAATGTTGAATGTTAGGTCAGTGTTTTGCCTCTGAGTATCATCAGGTGTTTGGGCTTTGTTATGCAAAAAATGTTTGGCATTCTACCACAGCCTATTGATCCCCCCTCCCTCTCCTCCCAAATGTAACATTCCAATACCACCGGAATCTTGTTGCTAATGTGATGGTTGGCTCTGTATCCTGCCACAAGTGCGTCAATCTTGGCTTGAAGAGGCAACAATGCAATCCTCCTGTGCTCAGCAGACAGGGCCTCCTCGGTGACCAACTTATTACCGGCGATACAACATTAAGATAAGTTAATAGTCTATTCAGCGATTTCTGAGACAAACTCTCGACCCATCGAAAATCCTTTGCAACCCATAAGTTGTGGACCGTCCTGCTTGATGGTACAATAAACTCACATCAGTCCATCGTATTTTCCCATTACTGCACCTAAACTTTATCTTGAACTGACAACATTTCAAGCAAAAGGTATAAATCTGTTTGAAATTATACAGCACTGCGTATCAATGAAAAACATAGAGTATTCTGCAGTAGCTGTTTTGTCTATCAAGTTGAGCAAAACCATGGCCAGTATGGTGGTTGCAAGATTAACTGCACCACCAGTGTATTTTTAAGTGGGTGTCGTTTGGTACACACTGGAATGCCATTAATGCAATGTAACAATTAGTCAAAAGGTAATTGAGACAATAGAAATGAGATTCCTGACGTCCAAACTATATCACTGCATTCAATATGCAGAGGAAACAAATTGCGGTGAGCATTGAGAATTATTGACCACGTAATTGCATACATATCTTAATTTATCTTAAAAATGACATCCTATATTCATCCCCATGTGGAATCCTCGCAAACATCCCGTTACGCAGCATATATCTCTACAAAATAAGCACATTTTGCGCTAACTATTTTCATAACTTTCTAAATATAGCACTCAGAAAAGTCTTTCTTATGTCATTTTGAAGCTTTGCAGTAATGTGTCGTTGTGTTATTTATTTTGCGTGTGAACTAAACCCCATACTTTTTAATCTGAAAAAGTAAAAACCACTTCGGAAAGCAGTGAATCTCTTCAAAATGTCCCTATCTCTCATTGCTTACATTGCAACAGCATTTAATTCTCCGACAACGGGCCGTTTATAGAGCAAAAGTTTCCATATGGTAAATCGTTCAATTTTTGCTGTTTAATTAGTGTTAAATTTCTCCCGACCAGTAGTGTGAGTGAGTGGAACCATTTGTGCTGTCAAACTGCCAAATATTAATAACAATGGAATTGTCACTGCTGTAATTATTACTTCATTTATTCTACAACTGTATGATTACAGTTTCTAAAATCATAAAAACGAAAAGGAATCTCTTTTGCCAACTTTGTCAAAGTTCTGTTGAAGAAAAAAACTATTAAACTATTGTGTTAAAGAAATAAATATAAAATGTCCCAATATATAATTCAGCATGCAGCCATTTATCATTACACTGTGTCGCCAAAATGTTAAAAACATCATACTTTATGCAAAAGTGACATTTTCAACTGAACTCTATATGGACCTGATTAGCAACTACCTCACACCATTGAATCCAGTCAAATAAACAAATACATAACTCAAGCAATGCATTGGCATAAAGCATAACCAAGGAAAGATGTAGCAACCAAGCCATACGGATGTCTCCAGGACAACAGCGAAGAAGGTTGCAAAGTAGATGTGGAAAATGGCGTTTTGATCACATTCCTAGCTGCGATTGACGTAGATACCCAAAGTTCAGGCATGTCCTTATCACATTTGACTTTGAAACTAGGGTGCAGGTCAAACAACTGCCTGTAAATAAGTAAAAACGAAGAACAAATCCACATCGAAGTCTCACGATACCATCTCTATTCGTTACAGACCAAGATTTATTTTAAGAGGTTCCGTCCTTTCTTTTTACATGGCTTCACCGATAAGAAATTATTAACTAAAATCCAGGGTCAAATTTCAACCACTCTCTCTTTGTACCTTGGGCACAATCAAAAAGTACACAGGCTGTTACATCCCATTCTCATTAGATAAATCTCAGAAATCGTCATGAAACGGATTTGAGAAAATCGCCACTTTCTAGTACACAGGTATTAGCGTGCAAACAAATTGAAAGACAAATTTAATAAGAAGCTTATAAGCTTATTTCCTAACCGCTGTTAAACTTGAGTATGTTTAAATATAGGTCACTTTTCTCTATGCATACATCTGTATAATATTTGCATAGGAAAGGTTTACATCATTCTAAAGGTTTGTTAGTTGATAATGACCAGTAATTATGCACACAGTTTAGACAATTTAATGAAGTACAAATATTGTCAAGTCACTCACTCACTCACCTCACTGGTCTAGCTCCCACCTCTACAATAAACAACAAAAAATCAACAACAACAAAATGCCAGAAAGTCAAGTACTGGTCACCCTTGATCGAACCTCAATCAGGAAATGTCAGTCTGGGATGTAGTCATTTATTACGCTAAGCAGCCACTGTGTATGTGGAGAAGCTGAATGGCTTGTCACTCACACAACTCGCACCAGGAGGCTATCCAATTAAACAATTTCAGCTCGTTTTGGATTTTTCACTAATTTGGAAAGACCATTTCAGACTGGAAATCTGTGAATTTTTCCCAAACGAAAACCCTAGCTTACTTGGGCCGGCTTTGAAGGATCGCACCCATACAGCCTCGTAGATGCTAGGTTTCATTTTTCTGATACCACTGCCCTTTATCCACTCTACCATAGCAATGGTAGTCAGACATCCAACTACCATCTTTAAAGGGTGTGAAGACTCGCGCACAAGCAAACGTCTCATGCCGGTTATCTTACCTAGTTTCAAATGAGGTGTAACAGAAGTGTCAGACACCACCATCGATCCCAGAAAATACACACACAGCTTGCTACCGTTGGTAATTAGACACTAGTGTACAGTCAATACATACAGCTACGGTCAATACCCACAACACAGTGTATATAGCAGCGATGGACATCTCAGGTCTAGATAAAAGATAACAAGGTATCACGTTTCATTACTGTCTGCATTTTGTAGCGACACGAAAAAAACTTCACTTGCAAGCAACGGAAAGTTAACTTTTTCAGAGCGCGGCTCGCGGTTTGGGGTGAGTCTTCAATGCCTTTAAGTAGTTTGCCTTAACTGACAAGTGGGATCTCCACCAATCGAGACTAACCTCCAGAGGATTCAGAACCTTCCCAAAACACAAAAACAACTTTTTGCAACTCCTTAGAAACTTTGAATAATACTAATGACATAATAGTTGAATCTGTTTGTTTGCTGAGCTCTAAAACACAAGAAAATTATTTCTTTCTTTAATTTGGAAACTATCAATTGTATAGTAAACGTAGTTGTTTGTGAGGTTTGCTTTGGTTTCAAATTAGAATGACTTTTGGTCAATTACACAACATGCTTTTAACGTTGTCATGGTTTCATCGATCAAACAGAGGCTGCACAAGGATTTAACAATAGATATACAAAATGTTAACAAGCCAAAAGGATTTTAAAGAGAAAATCAAATTTAAAAAAACAATTGCATTGTAACATGATAAGATTTGGAGTTTAACAATGAAGACCCTTAGCGACAGCAGCCATGACTTACATCACAGTGGAGACTATTATGAAACTGCAACGAGCAACGTATGTTTTTTTGTGTGGTTTTTTTGTTCTCATGGTAGTTAGGTTTCATCAATTACGTAACTGAATGAGAATTACACTTTTGATGAATGGTAATAAGGACTCCCACTTGGATACAGAAAAAAGAAGGAGAAGATGAAAAAGAACAGCAAATGGAAATCCGATGTTTAAAGCCGTAAATCAAAGTACAGACAGTGTGAATATAATGATGAATGATGGTCATTTAAAGCATTTTGGAAACTCTTTGTGTCAAATGTTGATATTACTTCAAGCAAGCAACCAGACAGGTTGTGGCTCAGTATGCTAAACTTGCTCCTCTTCAAGCTCAAAATCTATTCTAAATGGTCACGGTAAAGAAATATACAAGTGCTATTATATCTTGTGGTTTGTTGAATACGCCAGTTGAATACAGCTTCTATCGTTGCTTTAGAGGGCTAGGAAAATGACACATTTAGTGTGTTAAGTCAATGGTACAGGTGATTGTGGTACAACCTGCTGTATAATACATCCTAAAATTTAGGTCAGAAACCTTGGCAATTTAATCTTCATTTTTCGTTCCCAAATTTCTATTCACATATTTTTATTATGATGAAATTTTGGTCCACTACCGATGTTGACAATATGACGACCTTTAAAGATACCTGCGCTGTAAAACGTTGACAGTATTTATCTCTGATCACGGCAACCTTTAGGTTGATATATATCTAGATAATGCTATATTTGCTCCCTAAAGGTCATCAGTATTAAGCTCAAATATGCTAGAAAGTAAAATACTGGTCACCGGTGCTAAAATTACAACAAGCATTTTATTACCACCCTCACAACGATCTTCCTTGCTGGGACTTTCCATTGTGTTATTGAACACTCCTAAATGCCTGGGAATAACATGATAGGTCAAATTCTCCCAGAAAGTACATTTTTTTTTATACTTTTAGCATGTTTTCAGCAATTTACAATTTGGGTCAATGCTGATGACCTCTCACGTTGTGATTTATAACCGTCACTTGTCTTCAGTAAAATTTTGACAATTTTTTGGTATATAATGCAATTCCACACTGAAATCCCTAAACCATAGTGAACTATTAAAATTGACTAGTAAGTTATCATTTCAAATAAAGTAAAGGTAAAAAATTATGAAATATATTAAAATCTACATTTTACTTTCACAGTGTCTAGGTTGTAACATGTTGAGAAGAGAATCAAATTGGATAATTACTCATTAACGAAGCATTCACTCGGTGAAGAAATCTAAGGGCGTGTACAAATTGCGATGTTTTAGTATTAGTAAGTTTAGTAAAACTGCTATCCAAACACAAAAAGTTCATTGAAACGGATGAGTATTTGAGCCTTGTAGATAGATAATATGGTGAAGCCAGTGAAAAACTTAATCTTAAGCAAACCGGAGGAACTTTCCTAACATATATGACAATATCAGAACTAAAACAATATGTTACATTTAACAAGTGACATGAATAACAGTAACTTTAATATTTTATTCCAAAATGTAGAATCCTATTTTAACATTCCTAATATCTAGCAGCTGTTTGTCTTTGAAGGACTTTATCAAATACATATGACTAAAATACCAACCTTCATATTTATTATTTTCTACCCTGAAATTCCTAATATGAGTCGACCCACCGCTTTCAAACCTTGCTGTGTTACATCTTAACAAACTTTGACAATAATTCCCGATTTTAGCAAAATGCCAACAAAGAAAAGTCTGACAGTTTGAGATTTTTTGGTTCAGGAATATTCATTAACATCTAAAATTACAATAAAATATTAATTCTGACATATTCACTGTAGTTATTAACTCGTTTGCTTCGCCCACTCGTTTGCATCACCTTCCATTCAACTACATAGAAAGTACTGAATACCGTATTTCATCCAGACATCTCTGTTTCTGTAAACCAAACCACACTTTTTGGAAAATATGATTTGAACGACTGGCGATAGAAAATGCGTTCTTTACTAATGCTTTGTTTTGGTAGTGACATATGACCCTCTTTGCACTTTCTTTCCAATAGATCATTATTCAGCTAATTTTTTCTGTTGCAAACAAGCACAATATAGACAATAAACCTAAACGGTCCCATGAAAACTGGTCACAACAATAGCTAAATATCGACATCAATACGAATCGATAACTTAACTGATTCCCCTTCCAGCAGAGCAAACCCTCGTGTAACGTCAAACAATAATCTGATGTAGTGTTAATCAAACACTGTTCATTATGCCACTGTAAAACAAACTTGTTATGCATTAGTCTGTCTTTCAACAAGCTACGGAAAGTGCTGCCCAGCTGCAAGCGGAGGAAACGTCGTCCGCGAGATGCTGAAAAACCAACGACGACGACGGCATATATGTGAATTATCGCACATGTGCATCTGTTTCAGGGAGAAAAGGGAAACTTCAGACAAAAGGTCACCGAGTAATTTTGTTTCATCTCCAAGGCTCATCGGAAGTCTAGTCTGGATTTTGGGTAAAAAATTTAAGGGCTGCACACAAGTACGCAGGAGATATTTTCTTGGCAGATTGCCCAAAATCTTGTTAAATATTATGCAACAGACATCGAGTGGATGTAGACGTTACATGCAACTCTGTCGACGACGTTCCTAAATCAACAGACACAAACGCAAAGTGTGATTCGCAACGATGTGAAATCTCGATGATATGAAAATGCAAATTACAGTTACCTGTGGCAGGATGCAAACAGCGAGTAAATAATATATATAGATGTATAGATGAAGCTTTGCAGTAAGCTATATAGTGCATGCTGGCTCAGAAGAGACAGGAAACTACTTTGCGGAGGAAATAATTACATGAGGATTCTTAAGAATTTGAAAGACGGAAGTTTATAACTGTTATACTGAAAAAAATAAATTTGTCGGTGGTTCTTCAAATGATTCAATGAGCTAAAGTATTTAACATTGAAATTTAATGAAAATAAAAAATTTGATATTAAGAGCTCTTTAAGGAAATACTGACATAGTCATGTGACAGTGTAGCTTGTTTGCTTAAACTGTTCAACATTTCAGTTGAATGAATTAATCAATTTTGTTGATCAATATAATTTGCAATCAGCATTCATTTGGGGCCTAAACACTCTCATGTATATAACAAAGAGTATCCAATGAGCAAAACATTTGTCAGAATCATTCGAAACGTGCGTAACTTTATCCAAAATATAAATGTCAAATGTCAATATAAATATCAATTTCTGACTACCTGTAAAGGATAGAAACATGGGTGCTGTAGTTTAATAAGATGCTGCCAAATGCTAGAATAACTTCATGAAAATTTAATGGAAGTCGGAATTGAACCCAGAGAGCAAAAACCTTCACTGTATAGTTAAATATGCCAAGCAAGTCATATAGAAAATTGGGTAGATTTTTTATGCTTTTCAAGACAGGCACTGTTACTCAGTGGTAATGGCCATTAATCTACACATTTTACCCTGTGTCTTTTCTTAACAACCGAGAAAAAAGATGTTCAGAAAAACAGTGAAAAAGGCAGTGTCATGTAGAAACAAGGAGGAAAAAAAACCCCTAGCATCTGTAAGGTAGTGGGTTCAAGCCTTGGCTAGTCATATATTTCTCCTCCCCTGACAATTCCAATGATTTTCTGGAATGATCTTCCGAATTGGTGAAGCAATTCCAAAATATTTATGCAATTTGTTTGCAGTGTATAGGATAGGCAACAAAAAATTTGCTTTTTTTTGTTAACATTATGAGGTCAGGGTTGCATATTTCCTATGACGGGTGGGGGTGTAATAATGGGTAAAATTCCAAGTAATACTGGAAAAATGAGAAATGACAATACCATGAAATATTAATTATCACATCAACACAAGTAAGTTTGGTCTGAGTTATAAATCTCAATAATACACAATTCTGTGGGTCGCGAGAACAAGTAACGGCGATTTAACAATTTCCTTATGGAAAAAAAAGGATAGTTTATTTGGTTGTAACATTTTAGATTGAATAACTTTCCAAAGTAAAAGAAAGATTTCAACTGTTATGACTTTTAATGATCATGTCCCAATAATTTGCGTTTTAACCCCAAAGCGTTGCTTCCAATTATTTCCCGACTGGTGCGTATACATTTCCACCTGGTATTTTGTGTGCAATATCCTGCATGTGGCTCATTTAGTGATATTAATGCCTGCCAGACTGATACAATTATTGTTAAAACCAACAACTGATTAACGTCCAGTCAGTGAACAAATCTTGGAGGGTGTCAGTGACCTTGGATCAACTGGAGCTTCAGCTTGTGAATAAACATTAATAGTGAGTTTTAATGCTTCATTAACCTTTCTTCTGGAGTATTAGGCTTCTTTCTGGTTGGCAGGAAAATTTCATTGATACAAACGATTCCCAAAATATTGCACAAAAAAAGAAAAAAAGAAAAGAGGCTGTAATTTGAGCCTGTTCTTAAGAGTGGTCCATCTGGTGTATTGCCCCCCCCCCCAACTTTCTTGTTCTTGAAAACCCATTGTAGAATCACACCAAAATTGGATCATTCTTTTTTTATAAAAAGGTAGTAAATATTACAAGACTTTCTATCTTCTGGATCATGGTGATAGTCTATACAAACAGAACCTAAAAGCTTCAAAGCATCGAGATATCTCGCAAGTCACTTGGAATATTTACAAGGTGGAGTAGGTTGAAACCTAACAACTTGACAAACCTGAAACCTAGGTTGAAACCTAACAACTTAACAAACCTGAAAGCTCTAGGTTGAAACCTAACACCTCTTAATTGTTAAACTTTAGGTGGGGTTGTGATCCAGTCAGAGGTAATGTGCAATGTGGCAGTTTGATGCAAGTATTTAGCATCTGAACAAATAGATTAAAAAGTACAAAAGCAGAAAAGAACAGGCCTTTTCCTCTTAGACACCAAATAAGCCAAAAACAGACCCAATTGGTTTTGCATATCATATATCAAGAAAAATTTAGACAAGTTAACTTTATCATGGAATATGAAAAACAATTTGCTACATAGAGAGCGATGGCCGTGAAACAAGCCAGAAGCACAAACCTGTCGATAAATTTGGTTGGGGAAAGGGGTGGAACGGAAGGTACCAAACTTGCACATACCCGAGAATATGCTTAAATACAAAGGCTAAGATATGTTGTTTTGTGGGAGGGGGGGTGAGGGCAAATATGTTTTTGAGGGGGGG
>JXUT01150628.1:0-12939 GCA_000934455.1 Apostichopus parvimensis | reverse complement strand
CTTCTCCCTCCTTCCCTTCTTCCTTCCCTTTCCCTCCTTCCTTCCATTCCCCTTCCTTCCCCTCTCTCCTTCCCTTTACCTTGCTGAAAAGATTGACTGTATTTTACCCTTACTGCCATGTACAAAATGCAAAGTACCTTCAAAGACTACAATTGATATTGGGAAATATTTGTCTTTCCACAATATTTTGAGGGATAGCTAGGACTGGCCTCTGATAAAGAAGTGACCTACAAGTTGATGCAATCAAACAACAAACCAACAAACATTGATTTGATGTAATGCAGATAGTTGTTTTTTCATTTGTCATATTCCAGACATATTAAACATTTGTGGTGACATTAGAACAACCACTTATAGTGTCTGCTTAAGTGTATTCAATGATGAGATAACTCACACTGCAAAGGTAATGAACTGTTTAAGGAAAAGAAAAGAAACCCTACAACACTGTAACAACTCTGAGAGGCCTGCCTAGATGATGACAGCATGTATTCTATAAGCTATACGGCCTTTCATCAAACTGTGTAGTACATGATATCACATAATGCCTGACAGGGGAATTAAGCTGGTAGATAAATGTGGTCCATTATAGCCGCAGGGGAATAGAATCTAACAGTCGCTTCCTGTAGCAACATACCAGCATGCATTTCCTGCTGTCACATTGTATTTGCTAAAATATAAATTACATGGTGGCATGCAATATATCTATTCTTTGTGATTCCTCCTCTTACCCATTCTTCTTGAAGAACATCAAACACAACAACAGTGTCTTAAAATATCTTATATAATTGGCACTGGCAAGCTATGGGTATATATACTACATGATCACGTTAACACTGCCTCTGTTGTTTAGATGTGTACTTTTAGTTTGTTTGCCTTTCTGATTGTAATTACCTCAGACAACAAAGATCCAGTATAAAAAATTTATAATTTTTTACTTACTTTAAATTAAAAGAATTTTATTTTTAATATTGAATTTATTCAGTTCAATTCTTCTTTATTTCTTTCTTTTTTTCTTCCCAATTTTTTTTTTGTGACAATTTTAATCATAATCACAATTCTGTATTAGCTTTGTCTTGTTATTATACTTAAGTTATTATACTTAAGTTTAGCTAAAAGTGATAAGGTGTATAAAAATCACAGGAGACAGCTGTAAATGAAACCAGTAACATATTCTTGTGGTAATTAAGTTTGGTGACCACTATCCTCTTTAAAGTTTGTGTGACAAACCTTTTTACTTAACAAAACACTGAAACTGATTCATATTGGAGAAACATGGAGAAACTGAATTCTTGTAGGTGTGTATTATCTATAGGTATTCTATTTTTAAACTCATACAGAGCAGTTACCATAGCAATCCATTTACCATCAAATCACAGCTTTATATAACAAGCATACAACTGAAAGAATTAATACATAGTTCGAATTTTTGTTGGTAGATGTGAGCTGTCAGTTTCACAACTGATTACATAAGCAATGAATATTTGCCATTCAGATCTTTTCTTCCGAGCACCTCACAATATCCAAGCCTGGAACTTGATTCCCATTGAATTATGTTTACAATACCATCACATTTGCTTGCTTTATTTGCATTAATACATGAGCTTACATGGTGGTCTTAAGGCTGAGAATGTTTGCTAATTCCATAGTAAGTTTATTGACATCCATCAGGACCAACACAAGACAACATAGAGAGTCCCAGCCATCATGGATGACTTGAAAGTACTATTGACTTTCATATCTATTCAAAGATTTAGGTCAATACCATCCCCTTACATCTGAGAATTCTCATGCACCCAGGGAAAAGAAGGAATTTTCTCTCTGTCAAAGCGGGTTACTTGTGATGTTATTTCAGCTATGCAACATTCAGTCCCCGTGTGATATCGTGTGGGCAACAAACAGATGTAGACAAGTTTTTAGAAGAGATTTGTTAAATTTATGATAAACTTACTGACTGTAAAGAACAAGGAGTAGAACAATAGTAGGAATATCCTGTGAGGTGCTAAATAGACAGTTTGACACATGCATGGATACTGATAACTTCTTCTATAACCCTATATTCACCTTCCAGACAATATCTAACAGCCTCTAACAATGCTTCTCCAAGTTCCTACCCACATTCCAACCTCTGTTCCTCTCCCCCTATAACACACATAATCTGCATCCCACATGCACAATGCCCCCTTCCCCCCCCCCAGTCCCGCTTCCAATCCACACATTTCCTATTTAGACGGCGGTTTCAAGAATTTCTCCAAATTTTCTCCAATTAGTGCTGACATAATTGCACCTCAAAAGTTTAACAATAACAGAGAAAAGACAAATAGGAGTATCCAGAAAGTTCAATAACTTATATGCTTTCAAAGTATGAGAACTTTTGGAACTACTAGAGATATCAGTTCTACAGAGAAATGAATGCTAAAGAACCTTGCTTACTTGTAGGTCTTACACCATCACTGAGTTTGTTCTGTTAATGAGTTAGAAATGATTCATTATATGGAAAAGCAGATTGTACACTGATAATCTGGGACATTGTTTGGCAACGCTACAAGAATGTTAAATGTTTCTGTCTTCTTTTAACATGCTAACATAATCTTATATAATCAACATTTGCAATTTGTGCTGCTTTATGCTATGTCGATCAAGTATAATCTAGTGACTTCCTCAGGTTATAATAATGAAAGAGCACCACTTACAATATACAAACAAAAGCACAAAGCAAAAACAAATTTCATATGTAGTCCCTATCACATAACACTATGTATTCTATTACATCCAATATAATTACCCAAGTCCAACTCAGTAACAAAACACAAAAACAAAAAACAATTAAAATCATTATACAGTATATTTTGTTCTTTTTCTTTATATTCCTTAGCAAGTATTCACCAACACCCATTTTCCATACAGTTACTGTTAATGGAACAGTGGACTAGCTTTGTTAATTTTTTGGCTACTCTCTTTAACTTTATTAAAACTTAATTGAAAATTTCTCCAGGCAAAGAAGAAGCTGTCTCTTCATCAATATTTTGTTTTTCTTGCTATTCTTTTCCTAATATTGAATTTCCATTTATATCCTCTACTCTCTTGTTTTCTGTGAAATATTTCAGCTTCTATGTGTCCCCGCCAACCAAGGACTTTGTTTATGTCAGCTGTCTTCCATTCAGTAAACCTCTTTGCCCTAGTATGGTATGCTTTCATCAAGAGTGGGCGGGAATGCTAGCAACCTGCTAAACCTACCTACTACTGTACTACACACACTTCTGGTAAACTCAACAAGTAGCCTGGGATTCAACCAACAACGACTTTCAAGCAATTTGATTGGTTGATAGGCTGATGATGTCAGTGACCTTTTCTTTCACACACACATTTCACTGAGCATAGGAAGTGGGACAATCTGTATTGATAGCCAAACAATATCCAGGGGGAGTGTGTACCACTAATAAACAGCTCCAAAGCCAGAGAGAAATTATATAAACAGACATGTGTGTGAAATTGTTTGGCAAACAGCAGTAAGTTGTCTAAATAGCACTCACGTGGCCAGAGATCAGATTTGACTCAGCTGTGACAATCTTGTTTGACTTGGTGTTCTATCATTAAGTACTTGACTAAGTAAACTGCACTGTAAAGACGAGCTCCAGTGGTATCTTGCTGCAACGTACAACACATGATCGGACTGAAGAAGGTACAGGCAAAAATTCTCCATTTGCAGCTTTCAACTTAAGAATCTTTTCGAACTGCAGGTTACTGCACGACGGAGTTGAACTGAAACTACTGTAATATTTAACGTCAAGACTTTGTTCTAACAACAGAATGGAGACAGTCATTATCTGCTTAGCCATATTTATGGTTTTGATGTCCTTGACAGAGCATCACATGGTAAATTCCTGTGTGTGTAGTCCACCCAGACATCCACAAGAGAGGTTTTGTGATGCACACTATGGTGAGTTCATTCATTTTGTCTATTTGTTTGTTTGTGTGTTGTTATTTTGTTTCAATTTAATGTGATCAAAAGTTTGCTGCATGTAAGCTACTTTTAAGGCCTTGTTAGAAACTTTAGAAAGAAGCAATCCTGATTTACATTAATTAATGGCATGATGTTAGTAGTTTCACAGCTCCCCGGTAATTTTGTATTGCCTGAAATACATTTAGCCAGATATAGGCTTATGAGTATGCTGCACATGCAACAATTAATCAGGGTATTTCACCAAGTCTTACAGAATTGAAGTAAGAAAAGTAAAACGTCAATCCCATCAGAATATGTAAGCCATTTATGTCTTATAAATATAGTGTAGTATGGCCGTCCCATATGTGATTGCCTTATGCTAAGATGCCTCTTAGTAAATCACAATATACTATACAATATATTAGCTAATGGCAGGACCACATGAAATTTCTTTGGCAGTGTCATTATGCATAAAACCTGATAGTGGTTGAGGGTAGAAAGGATGGACACAGGCTTAGTATATATTTGGGCAGAGCTTCGTCAAGATCCTACAGTTAGTGAGCAGTTTCTAAATTAAGGGTAACCTGCCCCCTTCCCACTCTGCATTACTTTGCCTCCCTTGCCTACCTCTCTCTTATTGTTGGTTATGATGCAATAGATATGTTAAGATACAATAGATATGTTATGATGCAATAGATATATGTTAAGATACAATGCAATGAAAGATACAAAATTAACCAGATTACCTGGACAAGGAAAGTTTTCTTCACAAGCATTATATTAAAATGAAAAAAATTCAAACTAGGTATTGAACGGAGTATACCATACATAACCTTGCATTCCACATGGTTTTTAACAACAAAGGACAAAAACAGACATCTGTTGCCTACTTTCCAATGCTACATTAGCCTGCCATTAGACCATGTTGCCATGACTACAAGGCCAAAATGTCAAAATGATTTCCATCATGATTTGTAGTGAATGCTAGCTAGAGTACTAGTTATCCAGATGTTTAACACTGCATGGATTTTTATATGTCAGTTTTTCCTTCAATTTTAGAAACCAGATGGGATTTACATACAATTATCGGGTGGGGAAGGTGTGCTATATTGGATAATTGATTCCTTCCACAAATATCCAAATACTATTAATGTTCCCTTGTACATCAGCACTGATATAGCTAACTTAGCAATCACATTAACTATAACAGTCATTTCTTTTTATATTATCCTTTTTTACTAGAATTATTTGTTCACAAAAATTGTGTTTCGCTGTGCAGAGCCAAATTACCTTAGATGTCAATTCATACTAAACAAATCATGCACATTTTTGTTTCATAATTTGTTACATTGCTATTCTAAGATGTCCCAGCTATAACAGAAACTAAATCAATTTTTTCGGTGTACATAGTAGCCAGGTAAACACCACTCTGGTATGTTAGGTATGCAAGAGGTCACACTAAGGGCAAGAGACACACACACATCACTGCAATTAGGGAGGTATGCCAAAATGGTATTGTTTGCAATGTGGGACATAATTTCATTAGTTATGTGTTTTATGAGACCTGCCATAGCGATATGTATTTAAAGCTGGGCAGCTGCTGGGATATAGAAAGTATCTGTTGCCATGGTGACATGTCAACAGTGTTAACTTGTGTGTTATTGAAGCTATTGACAGGTTGTATTAAGTAGGGTGCACTTTTTCTCCTTGATGGATAATTTTATTTGTACATGTTTTCAATATGGTGATTGATACATATAAATTACATTACCAAAGGATAATCTGTACTTGTAGATTGTATTGCTAGGAAGCTTTAAAGAGTCACACTTCATCATGGTGATGACAAAGCTTGATGGAGAAGAATTTTAAAGGTAGACATGCCAACCTGTGTCCTCTGTGGATGCAATTATCTGGAAGAGGGAGGTGGGAGGTGCATAGGCTGGGGGAAGAGAGGTTTCTGAAATAAGTGGTAACTGAAGGCAATTGTAAACAAACTTCATAGTAGTTTCAATGTTGTTCAGTTATCCATTGTGTCTATGAAGAAGCCATATTTTTTTTTAATGGCCTACATCTTTAAACTATGGCTGCTTCAGCTTATAACTGTAAGCTGTTTATATTTGGTTATATAACACCTCTATCAAAACAGCCCTGATATGTAACTGACCCTGGGAGATGAAAGATTTCAAAGTTCTGCTGAGGAAGAACTATTTTAAAACATATCATAACCGTGAGGTACTTATCGTTTCAACACATGCAGCTTGAAGGAAACACTTTCCATGACAACAAGTTCAAAGGATTATAATTTACTGACATAAAGTATTATTGGGAGGAAAGTAAATGCATACTACACATGTGATGATTACACATGTATGGAGGGAAAGGAGGTAGGATAATAAATTTGAGGGAGTGACAGAAATTGGTTGATGAGAGGGCTGGTGGATTGGGGGGGGGGGAAGGGGTAGAATACTATCACAGAATGCAACAATTTACATAATAATTGCACTTAGAAGTGACTTACAGTGGCAGAGCTAGGGGTATTGGTCAGGGGGGGCGAGAATGGTCTGTAGGGGCGCTTTCAACACTATCTAAGCGGAGCGCCACCACGGGTTGGCGCGGAGCATACAGAAATTTTTTCAGTAACGATACTCCCTAGATCGTCGGAAATGACCCTTTCTGGGCCTTGCTAATTTGCAGATAAATGAAGAATAAATAGCCATTAGAGCATTTTGTCAGAAAATTACACCAACAAACTGTGACAAATGTCAATAGCGCAATAAAAAAGTCAATAATCGTGAATAAGTAAAAAGTGGTAAAAAGCTGAAAAGGGCGCCAGCCGTCCATTTGAGTCCGTCAGGGGGGGCATTCGCCCCCCCCCCGACTGTATGGACGCTCCGCCACTGGTGACTTACTTCTAAGTAGAGATATAAGTTCAATCTTACAAAGTGGACAAGAAAAGAATGTAGCTGCCTAAATTATAGGTTTTCACTGTTCAGCAGAAGCATAGTCAATCATAATTAAAAGTAATGGAGATCTAGCTGTGGACCGAAAGGACTACATCCTTATGATTCTTATGAGGATGTTCATACTTGATAGAGTAAACTCTTACTTCTGCTCTGTATGGTCGATATAGGTGTTACTTTCAATTCCAAACCAAGTTTGTGAACTGTATATACTCTAAAGGCAATACATGTGGGATCATAAGACAATTAGATACAAGGCAGAAGTGAATCCATTAACAATGGGATTTACTCCCCTGTGAGACTCTAGGTATGACCTCATTAATTCACCAGTGCACCTCTGCTACACCCCAATGACCCTTTAAAAGTATTTCTCAAATCAACCTGTGGATTCCACAAATTCTTGACATTCTTTGCATACCAAGCTATTCTTGTCTGTCTATCCAGGTCCTTTGTTTGCAACAATTCATAACAAATTTGCTGGGGTATGATAAATTCCTGCATGGTATTTTTGGGTGGGGTTGAACAATCTCTCCCTAAGAGATTTACTGATGGTAGGATTTTGACCCTGTGCATAGTCAGAGATAACAATCAGGACTGGATGGTTTAGACAAACAGAGATAATTCTACAATACTTGCACATTATTCAGATTTGAAAATTGGTTTCTAGAAAAAATAGAAACACTACCAACATTTTGCATTTCATGTAGTACTCTTGTATTGAAATGTTGGTACTTTAAGTTTAAGTAATTTAAGTAGGTAAGACAGGTACTTGCTCATTGATAAAAAATACATCTCCAACTACTGGATATTGACTCTTTAACCCATATCCATCCTATGTCTGGTCAAAATTCAATGTAATGTCAAGTATTAACCTCTTGTTTCCTATATCTTTTCCTTTACTTATTAGTTAAAACTGAATTGTCCTATACAGTAGAGAAAGATTTCTTGTTTGTGGGGAGGTTTTTTCGTGGGGAGGGAAGTGGGATAGTTTGTATGCTGGTAGTATCAGGCTGATACAAAAATATTTTGAAGCATTCTCCCAGATCCCTCCCCCCGCCCATTCCTCCCCCCTCCTCCAAATCCCAATTATAATCATTGTTAGTTGCAACTGATATCTCAAAAACTGTTGATTCTAAACTGATTAAAAGCATCAATTAACTGCTTTGATATAGTCAATTAACATCTGGTTTTCAATTTTTAATTGATTAAGTTGTATGCTGTTTTTAGAAAGATTTTCATTCATTACTCAATAGATCACTTTACTCAGAAGGATCAAAGGTCACATATATGAGGTTGGTTCAATTTGTGTCAGCCTAGGTCATTTTAAGTTCATACACTATGTGGGTATAATACCCGTTTTCTGATTCTTACATATCTCACATAACCAAGATAAATCAGATACTTTCAGAAGTCCAATTTTCTTTTTCTCACAGCTTAGCCATTTGTTCCCTGTCCCACCATAACTCACTGTCAATACCACAGAGGAATGAGGAGAATATAAATATTAAGCAGAACATAATACTAACAAGGCAGTATTTATTCCCTCCATCATCTTACCATCAAGCGTTAATTGTCCTGTTAATTGTCCGTATATGAATACAGTGCCAAGTACAGGTCTGCAAACCATCCAAAGTACTGGATACAGTTCTAACTCTTGCACTGAACACAAATACAAATACACACACTAGCAACAGTATGGATTAGAATTTATATTTTTCTTCTCTCTTGAGATGGGTAGGGAAGTTCATAATTCTTACTGATGAATGGCAAGATAGATAACTCAAGCTCAACAACAGCAGACCTCACATGTTCCTTATTACTTCTATCTCCGTCAGACATTGTATAAACAAATCTTTTTATTCCAAATTCTTGCAACTGGAGCTACTCTCTTCACAAAAAAAGATCTTAACCCAATTTTTTTTCCAAAACAACATTCCAAGGTTACCATTTGACCTCACACAAGGTCACCAAAGCCAACTTTTCTACATTCCTAAATGGTAATGTTAGCCTCCCAATGGTGTTTACGACAGGCACAGGTAGTAGAGTTGTCAGAATTACCATTGGGGGCCCCTGGTCATTAGATGAATGATTTATTGCCACAACTTGAGAAAGGACATTTCCAGGGAAAACATGACCTGAATGAGGTTACATTGCCAACCAAACCAAGCTCACTTGTTGCCTGTTAGCCCACCCAGTGGATATAGCATTTCCAGTTTGTAAATAACCTTGTTACTAGGTCATTGGGATGGGGGATGGGCAGGGCGTGGGGGAGGGATTTGAACAAAGCCTCTGATCGTAACATTACATTTGTTGTGCAGAATGTTTCATAGCAAGTCCTTTTGCTTTGTGTGTACCTCTATTTTCACCTAACCGTAAACTACTATGACATTTCTGGCTTTGTTCCAAACGATGCACAATTAATTGCCTATGCTGATTTCCAAGGGTATCATAAAGTTTATTGTTGCAAAGAAATTCCTGAGATGACAGAAGAAGAAGAAAAGTTATTTCTTTTATGCTATAAATATTTATCAATTGAAATGTAGCTTATATTACGCATTAATGTTGTACCACTTTTCAATAGTGTGCTATTCATTTTCTTTCATATAAGTATTTTCAGTATCTATTAAGAGCTAATTCCTCTGTAGAATGGTCACATTTGCAAACCATCTCACTTTCCATTATACCACACATGCATATTGCAACATCTGTTTACAACTCCTACTGTACCCATTTGCCATCACTGAGGAAAGCCATGTCATTTATCTGGACTATACAGGGAAGGAGTAAATAACCAGTGTAAAGATTTACAACTTGTTTTCCTGTTTGTTTTAGTTGGAAGTAGAGCTATATATAACTGTTCCCCATATACCACCTAAGGTAAACTGTCAGTATAGGTCATGTACCCTACAAACATGACAAGAGTAAACCTGCTTGGATTCTTCTACTGCTGCAAGAGAGCAATAACAACTTCATCTAAGTCAGTTCAGGCTGGGGCATTCCAAAGTAACAGTGTTGTAGGTCACTGAAGGTAGTTCAAAGAATGACCCAATAAGGATATGGGGTTAGATATGGGGTTTAGGGATAACCATGTGGTATAGATTTGCATATATACCAACTAAAGGGAAGGCAATGAAAGGGTATTTGGAATTAAGCATGAAGAGGAAGGCTGGGGGGAGGGGGATGTGTCAGAAAATTCCAATCTTTTAACTGTGCTCCAGTTTCAACAAATGGTATGTGTACGAACGTCAGTATTTTATAGCAAGGCTGCCAACATCTAACCTAATACATTGTTGTTTACACCAGTCGTAACGTGAATTAAAGAACTTTAGGCTGTGCAGTAGGAGCATGTTTGACGTTCTCATATGAATTAGGAAACCTTTGTAGCTTCCATGCAATCTTCCAATCACATTTCTAACATATTATTGGTGTTTTTTTTTCCTTCCTTGTACAGTAATCATCGGCAGAATCGTTGCGAGGATGGAAGAGTATGATAATGACTTCCCTCAAATTCCATCTAACATGTACATTCCAGGCGATGATTTGATAGTCTTACCAACAACCTCTACTGAATCAATGCCAGAAGCTTTCCCCATCGGTAGGATACCAACCCTCCGGAAAGTACAAGCACCCAGAGTACCTGTGTTACCACCTATGATGGTGAATGATGGGTACTGGGAGAAGCGTGGAAAGTTGAAATATGTCGTCCAGGTGGAGAAAGTATTCAAAGGCAAAGAGAGGATCTTAAAAAATAGCAAAGTCGTGATTCACACAGACTTGGGCAGCAATTTCTGCGGGATGACAAATCTCAATTTAGAAGAGAGATACCTCATATCAGGTCAGTGGATGCTCCATTAAGTGAAATAAAATCATAAACTACTTTGAAGTAATGTCACTGAATGGGCAATAAACTACAAAATTCATCACATATTTGTTACTTGAGTGAGGGGGGAATGCATGAGAGTTTAGAGAAAGGCAGCTACATGTCTAATGAGGGAATTGTATTGTTTCAATAGCCCAATCTCATGTCTAGCTTGCACCTTGATAACATTCACCTTTAAAAGTAACCAAGCTTCCTTGTTCATCCATTTCAATTCCTGCCTATCGTACAGAGACATATAGGTAATAAGAAACAAATTGCTGACTCCCATGTTGATTGGTGAGATGGTCAGCTGGTTTGATATCACTCTCTTTATGAAATTAACTTTGGCTACTAAAAATAAAACACCAACCCAACCAGAGAAAAGATGCTTCCTTCTGGTATATTACATTACAGATTGCCAATTAACCAATAGAGCAGGTGGTTTCCATGCTTGGTCAAGTTTAATGACAATAAAGGATTTTATCAAAGTGTCATAGCATAGAAGTCAAAGCATAAATTTAATAAGATGCGACAATCTTTTTCTCCCTGAAGTGTGACCAGACCTGATGTTTTTAACCTTCATTTAATATGACCAATTACAGTTTGGTTTTGGTGATGAAAGTAAAGAAGCAGAATCAAGTTATGCCTGAAAGTCACACTATTAAAATATTTCTTGGTTAGAAGAATTTACCAAATCATAATTCAACATTCTGTCAAATCTCTCCCACTCAATTTGTAAACTGACCAACCTCTTTTAAGTGACAATTTCTGGGGAATTATCCGGTAATTCCAAGGAGACCTTAATAAATTCCAAAACTGATGGAGAACAAATTGAGACATCTGAAAGTGAAAGTTGAGATGGTATAAAGTTTACACAATAAACTAACACTGTAATATGGATTGGAAAGTAAAGAAAGAGTAGGTTTGACAATTCTTAACTTCCTTTATAGTCTGGAGAATAGACACACACCTGTAATCGTTCATTCTATTGTTCATCCTAATTCATTATGATGACTATACAATCTGTAATTATTGTAACGGTAATATCGTTCCAAAGGAACAATTAAGTGATTACTTGGAGGATCATCAATTCAACATACTACATTTATTTATTCTATCATCATTATTCTGTTCATGTCAGTATGGAAAGAAATTATAATGGTGCAGAAATAAGGGATGAGTGATTGAGATGTATTGTTGACAGTGTTTTTAAAGATATTCACAGATATCAAGGACTGTGTTTACATAGCTAATGTGTACCTGCTCTGTGTGTGACTGTTGTATATGAGATACTTAAAGTTTGTTTGTAGGTGACCAACTGTTTGGACCTGATAGCATACTATATTTAGAGGACAACCCTAAGTGATTCTCTGTAGGCATTAGAATTACAATATATTGTTTGTGACACCAAAAAAATAAAAACTAAAGAGTGGAATGAACATTTTCAGAGTTCATCAACATTACAATAGCACAAAAGAAACATCAGGTTGTCGTCAAGGGGGTCCAATAGCGTCTTCTAAATGGTGACAGGTGGATGGCAATGTAGCTGACAATAGGTCACAGGTACACAGCTAGGCAACCAGAAAAAAATTGTAGAAACATTTATTGGAACTTTGCCAGAAAATAAGTAATGATATGTGTAGTGCTTGTTTACAAGATAATTAGACTCAAGGTTGCAAGATTTGAGTAGCTGTTTAGGCCTTGTTCACATCCGAGATTTCAAGGGAGATCAGGGTTTCGTCACCCCACAGTGAGATAACAAAACTTAACCCGGGTGGGTTCACATTGGATCCTTGGATCGCCCTTGTGGGGTCAGGATCATCCCCGAAAGGAGGATCGCAAGTGTTCACATTACAATTTTGATCACATGTGAACAAGCCCTTAGTGAAAATGCTGTAACAATTCACCCCATCCGTAAAAGAAACAGAGAAAGTGTATTAAGGAATGACTTGAGTTGAACTGATGTTCATTTTGTCACTCAGAATGAATATTTGTCTACAGGACAGCTTCCTAGCCCAGTTCTGTAGACATGTACTATCAGCTTTTATGAATTTAGTAAAAAAACTAATCATGATGGAAAATGAAAATGAAAATTTACCACTGGAAAAAAATCCAATTTATACAACATCTATTTCATTTGTAGGAGGCAAGATATTAACATAGTATATGTAGAGCATCTT
>JXUT01150625.1:0-10008 GCA_000934455.1 Apostichopus parvimensis | reverse complement strand
CCCGTCCCTGACACAAGACCACTCCTAGATGCAAAGAAGAGTGCTGAGGGACAAATCTTATCTTGTAGAGACTTCCAAATTTGGTTGACCCTTTGTCAAAGGCAGATCTGCCCTCATCCTTCTGTATTTTGACTGCCATTTTATACTTACTAAAAATCCTGCAAAATTACATTCACAAGTGAGATATTTAAATTGTCTGCTAATCATTAGTTCAAATACACAACTTAGTTTATTAACATTTTCTGCAAGTTTTCTGTAAGCTTTATGCAATGCCAGCTATTTAGCTTCATTCCATCACAACCAAAGAATATGATCTTTCAAATTTATTCTGAATGATTGTAGGAGCAAAAACAATTCAGGGGGGAAAACCTTCATTGACATAGGAATGAGAAGTTAATCTTGGAATGAATCCCTACAGTATTTGCCACGTCTCAGATCTGTTTCGTAACACATTACATCAAGATTTGCTAATTTCATTCAAAGACATACAGCCTTACAGTTACATATGCATAAAATATTTCTGAGCCCTGTCAATTTTCTGCATCATGATGTGTATTTCTTGTGTATTTCTTGTGTATTAGGGCAGGTTCTGCAACCAAACTTAACATTTAAATTTCAACAAAAGCCATTTCATATTCATATAAAAATACCACTCTTATGTCCTCTAGTGTAAGTAAAAGATCGAGGGGATTAAAAACTTGTCTGATGGTAATTGGCAATTAGGAAGCCTAAATTTATCTAGATCTGATCTAATATAGTAAGCTACATTTATGTAGATTAGTGACAGATTTTCTTTTCTTCGAACAGTCATCATATCCTTTCCTTAACTTTCCTTTCCTTAGGCACGGTAGAAGGAGGTGCTAAGGTTGTGGGGAGACAGGTAAGCGAGGAACGAAGTAAATTCTGCATTGTTGCCAAGGACTGTACCTCCAGTTAGAAATATTGATAACAATATACAGATTCATCTGAGCAGTGGAGAAATGTACAATGCATCATTTTGTCCCAATCCTGCAGTATCAAAGCACCAATGCCTCCACAAAACATATGATTTTAAGTTACATATATTTATTCAAAATGCCTGCAGAATGGATAATAACACAACCAAATGAATGGCAAAACACAGCTCAAACATTTGGAAAATTAACAGAACAACACTTATTTTGAAATTTCAGTGGGCATTATAGCTCTATTCACATCCTGTGATTAATTGGTACTCAGAAAAGTTCCTGATTTAACTTGAAAAGCCGCAGGCCATTCATTACCCACTGGTTTCCTGCCAGTGTGAAGTACTGAATAGCGTGTGAACTGAGGTTTTTTTCTAAAATAACAGTTAACTGTGCAAAAGTTCATATTCCCTGTTACTTTCATAACTCTCAGCCTGATAACTGCTCTGGACATGGAGTGCATTTCCCTAAAAAATAGTAAAACTCTCCAAAAAGGTACTTGTTGCCCTTCTTTTTGTTTTGTCTGATTTGGTTAATGCTTTCAACTTGAGACAAGGCCACCCAAAAACAAGCGGGAATGGGGGTGGGGTAGGGAGATGAAATTGACCCAATTAACAACAAGTTTTACATCAGAGCAAAACCAACTTCTCCCATACACAATGACAGAAAAGTATATCAAATAAAAAATAAAAATCACAAGTTAAAATACGTTGTTTGGACAGGTAATCTGCTCTCAACTTAAAGCATACTCTCTTAGGTTTGAATTTGTCACAATATTTTCAACATCACTTTGATCATCAGTTTGACAGCTTACAGTACAAATGGCATATAAATGATAGTAGGCCTACTATATGCAGATCAAACTTCACATTGGTCTACTCCATGAAATCATTATCCAGCATCACCTTGCAAAACGCAATGCAAAATCGGCATATTGTTTTACCAGTCAGTGGACAGTTGCACAGCAAATTTTTACACAGGAACCATAGTATTTTATAGCTCTACACAAAGTTTCGTATCTTCCGAAATTGATACACAAAACTTAAACGAAAAATTTTGCCCTGTATTTTACAAGTAGTTTTGTACCCTAGCGGAGTATCATAGTTTAATCAACTGTAATTACTTACAGAGAAATCATACTTCGTCCAAAGAAATAATTTGGAACAAACACTAAAACTAAGTCTTTGAAAGCCGACATAAAGGATAGTCAAATAGTCCTGTCCAGTCACTTGAGTATATAATAAGAAGCTTATCTGACCAAGTCTTTACAACTCAAAATAACAACTCCCTTCTGAGTGTTATAAAGAGAAACAAACCAGCTTTGAAGGATTTAGCTGGGACATCCATTCATATTTCCCTAAAATAGGACCATTCCATCGATGCTTCTCGATTTTAACCTTCAAATGTTTTAAGATCTACATGTAACCCACCCTCCTCAGCCAGCAGCAACATTCTTTTTCTACCTAATTAAGAACATACTTGCCCCTGGATGGGGAGAGCCATTTGGCCCAGAGGGAGTAAATGTGATGGAATGCTATATTAGCACTGCCTTAACTGACAGCGTTGTAGAAGACTGTTGGATTACTTTAGAGTTGGACAAGAGCCATATTGCTTCGGGATGACTGGTGTGATCTTCCTTCCCTTCTAGTATCTTCCAATGTATTATTAGTTGATATATACACATACAGTAGTACTATGTAGTGGTAGTAGTAATGGTGTGGCTTGTACAGCAAGCACTGTGGGAGAGTAGCCTTGACACAGTCTCACAGTGCACCATGGGAGCAGAGAAACCGCAAAGCAGCTCGGATTACACCTTCCTATTCTCCAATCATGATCTCCATATACAATGAATTGAACAGCAGGTACTTTGTTCTCCAGTAATGATCAGGCTAGGCTAAATCCATTTGACCAAAGAGGTCACAGACAGGGAGATTTTCGTAGGGGTTGATATTTTGTGAGGAGACCGCAAACCTATCGTGGGTGCACTGCAGGCAGGCAGGCAGGCTTCCAAAGAACTAATAGCACTTAGGTTACATAGATAATACAGCACTGTTTTAGTTATTTGCCTGGTGACTATAAAGACAACTATGGTAGTTAGTTATCAGCCAATAAACTGATATAGATATAATATATGGCTACTGGTATGGTATGACAGGCTCCTGTAACTTGCCTTTTATACCACAAATTGGAAATTTATCAGATTGGTGAAAAGTACCATACAAATCCATACAGCAGTTTTGAGAGTAAAAACTAGATTAAAATGCAGTTCTGTAGACAAAATACGGACTGGAGGTTGCGATCCCAAAGTAATGAAAAAAGGAAATTTTCAGAAGGGACTAAATTATTCCTAAAAAGTCTTTCTTTTGCAAATTACTACACAGTAGCCTACATGGTTGGATTTTTAAGACCTTTGCCTTTTTATCTTCATTGATCTATTCTTCTTATAAAAGAAGCTATTTACTCCTCACAGGAAAACCAACAATCTATCACATAATCAGACAGTAAGTGGACTTATAAATGGGAGTTTCACTTCAACATTGTTAAGACGGAACATACACCATAACAACATCCTTATTAACTACAACGAAAAGAAGTAAACAAGAGAGAGACTCTTTTTACTGTTAAGGTGATATGGGACAAAACAGCAGGCATACCCAGTGTATAACCATAGATCTGCCTGCTGTTTTGTCCCATGTCTCATATCACCTGCCATAGACAGACAATCACAAAAAAGATGGCCACTATTAAAACTGCAAGTAAACAGTAACTTAATGTCATCACACAAAACAAAATCCCAGGAATGTACAGATTTTCTACTGTACGTCTGACATTTAATTAATAAACTGGCTGAATTTGGTATCAACTTTGATGGTAGACCGTAAATAAATATTCAAGATCTTGATATAACAAACTGCTATGAACATCTATCTACTTTTAAAGGACTGTGAACATTCAGGAGAAACCAGATCACATACCTTAAAATGCAATGTTAACTCTTGGAAAGTTTCAACAAAATGCTTTTGAGTCCCCAAAATAACTAATACTCCAAATAGAAACACAATGTTAAATACAAGATCTATAAAAGAGCTATCAATATTAAACAACAATACATAAATATATATTAGACATAACTATTCAATCACTTCAACTTTCTATATTGTCCACTGGCAATAGATCTTGGTAGAATCCCTTTGAAAGGACCGAACCCCAAAATGGTTGTTAAATATGCTTACAAAACTTGAAATATCACTGTATCCTGAGTTAAATTTCTACCGTGAATCAATTCTTTCAACCAGAAAGCCAGTTAGCATTGTGATTCCTTGCATTACAATTGCTGAAAATTCCAAGTACTGTAACTAGCTGACTAATGTAGAGCAAGTGAGTTTAATTTGTCTAAGAATTAAGTGAGAACCAGAAAAGATTTGTAGAAATCTCTTGTGGGCATCAACCATGTCATTCACTCACAATGAGTTTACGGTAAAGAATTTTAAACCAAATATTTCAATATCCAGAAACTGGCAGAAAGAACAGTCTTCCTATGTGAAATGTAGACACATTTTACCAACTTTGAGCTAGCAAATCCCTTTAAATGAAGCTCAGGGGGAGAAACCCTTATAGCTTTAAGTGCACCTTTAAAACCAGAGTATTACCTCAAGCCAAAAGAAAGAATAGGACAGTGGGAATAACTGTGTTTATATTTGCAACTGTACCGACATTATTAAAACTTAGTGCAGATGAATTATACAGAAGCGTCATTTTTAGGACAAACAAAGAAAGTCACAAATTTTGCAAACATTTTACATAAATTTAAGTAGTACCTATTATGTCTGCAAACTAACCAAACTAACATACTTTAACTTAAATCCAATGTTGGCTGTGAAGTATTTTAAGTCCTTCAACCCCCACAAGTTAGATATCATGAAACGTTTAGGTGGATCAGTGAGACGATAAAGGGATACAAAGGTGCTGCCTATCTGTGTCAAATGAACGGTTTCGGAGGACCCCTGTCAGGTCAAAGGGTTAATCCTAGATGATTGTCAATATATTAATTAGCCATTTGTTTACTAAAGAACTTGACCTTTGTCATCTCCAGTAATGAGGCGAGCTCAGTATGTTGATTCAAGAACTCTGTGACATATTGAACAAATATTTACACCCACAACAGCAAGAGAAGATACTGTGACTATAGGAGACTTCATGGGAACACCGACGTCATGTAGTATACCTACTGTAGTGTACCACCAGTACTGTAGCACAATACTACTTAGGCAAACCTCCACCTGTAAGCCGACTGATAACAATGCCAGATAAGACTACAAAAATAAATAAAGAATAAAACGAATGACTGACAGAGGAATATATACTTCAATTACAAAACTTATGACAGCTTCGTCACTAAATATAGACACTTCTTTTCAGTGAGCGATACCAGTAGCGTTAAAACAATGGACCGAACAATGATCAGAAAGAGTTATCACATGCCAATTGGTATCCTGAATCAACATTTACATTTCACTCTATGAACTTTTAATTAATTAACGATAACGTTGTCATATTGCTGTGTACAGTAACTGCAGAGTTATATAAACTCTGTTGAATATAACATATATAACACAGATCAGCTCAAATCCTGCAACTGACAACTGTGTGATCAGAAAGAATGAAAAAGTCTGAAAACAATTGGAATTTAATCATATGGGGAAATATTTCATGTGAATGCGATTAGCAATATTTCTTCCTTTTTTTTAACACTTACTGTATGAAATGTTAATTGTGAGCTTATCAATCCTGGAGTTTGTTATGGCTTCAAGATCCTAGAACCACATTTAAAGAGCCACGTAGACTGGTCACTTACTTGTGATAATATATCTATACTACCCATGCAATAGTTTGCATGTCAGATTTACTTTGAGTCAGTACCGAAAAAAACATTATTACAAGTTTCAATTCTGTCAGTCGGGAATCCAGGTACTTTCTTGACCTGAGGTCAAATCAAAGGGCAGCATTGCCAAGAGGAGTAACTGAAAACAGGTAATATGATCCTGCAAAAGTTTATGCATTGAAAATCACAAGGGACATGATCAAAGTTTTGGACTTTATGAACAGTCAATTACCACCATTTGGCAAAGAAAATTGATACCCTTTGAGAAAAGGAGTTTGCATATTGCTGGACCATTCATAGGCCGCATATGTCGTAATGCTAACTTTACAAGGAGTAATATGTCACCAAAAGACAGATGAATTGCTCCATTAAGCCATAACTTAACTTTTATCTAATCGTTGCAGGCACATCGCCTTATTGTGTCCATCTAGTTTGGTCTTTGGCTTTACTAAGTTTTATAAAAGCCCCAAGGCTTAGAAGCAAGGATTTCACAAGATTAAGAACATACGCCGAGGTCAACTAGGCTCCAACGTAGGACTTTCCTTGTATTTCTGAAACTGTACAGGCCTGCAGTACACCCTACATACTGTAGCAGTACCAATTTTATCAAACTGAAAACTATGCATCGACAACAAGATTACTATGATGCAATACCATGTGGAAATGTTTCTGTGATTGCTGAAAATTAAATCTGAATGTTGTCTACTCATTTATTAATTTTTTAAGTTGCTATTAGATAATGAAAAGTTAGTTCGAGTGAATTCTTATGGTGGGTTCCCAGTGCTGCAGATATCCGCATTTCAGAAAACATATCAATGGCAAATTGTTTGCCACACATTCTTGTTTTGCAAAAATTACCATTGTTGTTGAACTTGAAGTGATTGCCTTACTAAGTTAGGTTTGGCCTAGGCCTGCAACTAGGCTATAGGCCTAGTTGTTCTTTCACAATGCGTTTTCTCTAACGCAACCTCCAAATCTTGGTTTAAATGTGACGTTCAAAACTTAACGGATTGTTTTAGGCTCGCTACCAGCAGTTTGCAACTTCTGACAGTTTGCATCCTATAAAATCAAATATGTTAACAAGTTCTAGGCCTACTCAAGATCTAGCCTACACTACAGCCAGAAAAGATTGACATAAAAAAAATGATAGTTCATGTGTGTGGATCTGTGAAACAGGTACTTTCCAAGAAAAGTCACACAAGAGAGACCCTGGGCACAAAACCCAAACAACTTGATCCACCCTCAACCCCAGTTCCCTTAGCCAATTAGGCCTACTGGCCACAGTGAGCCCCTTACGGCCTACTTCCTGTGTGAACGCAACAGCATCACGTCAAGTGAGGAATCATTGCGTCCTTTCGAAGGTGAAACGATTACTAGCCTTGGCTACACATGATCTGGTTAAAGGATGATGAGCGATGTATTGTGAAATTGGTACAAATACTGTAGGCCTGAATGTTGAAGTAGGAAGTAAAAGTGATTGTCATTAGGCCTAGGCTAACCTTATGCTTAGCCTTTAATCCGGTAAGCATGTACCATAGGCTAGCCTAACATTAGGCCTAACCAAATAATATTGGTAGCCTAGGTTCCAAGTAAAATAAGTTCATGGTGTAGGCAAGTGACATTCCATATATTTGTATAAAATCATTACCTTCCATCCTGCAGAGCTGTTACTGTCTCCTTTATCCTTGAAAAATGGGACGTTTTTAACCATCCATTCGTAAATTTGTGCCAAAGTAAGCCTCTGTTCAGGTGCTCCCTGAATCGCTTTGGTAATAAGATCTGCATAAGATAAGTTACCCCAGGCATTTCTACGGCTGCCATTTTTCCTCTGGGTAGTGGGAGTTGTCAAATCTACCTTGTTTTCTGTAGGAATCGGAGGTGAAGCGACAGCCTGAGTTGGGACCTGTTCCTCCTGGACGGGAGTTTGCTGTGCACCCTGCCCCTGTTGATCGGTTGCGGGCTGCGACGGTTTCTTGTCCAGAAAGTCCGGTCGCCTGAGCGATGGCCAAGTGCAACTTCTTGGCCGATCTTGAGGTTCAAAATCAGGATCTACTTCATCCATGGTTGACACGGAATCAAAATTTAACTATTTCCAAACACAACAGTTGAATCGTTGGGAAATGTTAGTTCCAACTGTCTTTTTAAATCCACTGGAAAAGTTGGCAGTTCGTGGTTAGGTAAATGTTAACAGAGACTACTCATAGTTAGTCCTACACAGACGTAGCCTACGTATTACTACTGTATACACTGACATCGACACAAATACATTTGTACAATACTAGGGTACGGTTTGTATCATGTTAGTGTGCATGGAGGTCTGCCTGGTATGCAAACATGTGATTGGCTAAGGGTATGATTTACTACGGCTTCGGCTTCATCATCGTGTGGTCAGGTTTGTAGAACCTTTTTCAAAGTCCATACTGACGAGGAAGCAGTAAGCGGACTCTGCCACGTTGATTACATCTGCACACCTCTTCCGCCGACCCCGTGTATAGGGGTATGGGGTTCTCCCTCTAAAACTATTTAAGACGTCAAGTGATGCATTCCGAGGCGTATGTAGACTCATATTAGGTAAACTTTTGTGTGAAGTTAGGGGGAGGGGTAAGGGGGGGGGGTTACAATGCATGGCCTGTCTCTTATACAACTTTATTATAAAGCGCATTTTAATACCAGACTAGGGTGTGCTATAAAATATAACCACCATATGTAGATTAAGTTACTGCATTTTGCGATATTTTTTCGTTTATGTTTTTTTCTGGACTGAAAGGTGTATATGATAGGGTTAGGGGTCGGGTCGCCCTGTTTCACTTGAACATACACAACGTTCCTTTCCCAATTTATGGCGACCCCCCCCCCCCCCGGCCCAAATCAACCCCATAAACGCGTAATATTTGTTCATACTTAATTAGTAGGTCCATGTACGCCGTACTTGCATAATATAAATAAACCACCCAACAAGTTGTTTTCAAATAAATGCATAGTGGCTCTGGAAAGGAAATGTATTCCTCCGGCGAAAGGACTATAACTTTCTAGACAGATTTGGCTGAAAATTACCTCCTGTGGTATTGCAGTAAGCAGGGGCGCAACCACGTATACCCCCAGAATAAAAGCAGAGCAGCCAGAATATTAGGGGAGAAATCCTATTGTATTGAAATGCACATAACATAAATATATAACATGTTTAGGTCGCAAATTCTTCAACAAATATTGCACCACTTTTCATCTAAGCACCAGGTACCATTTTACCAAAATTTCTGAAAGGGGGACAACCTTCCTTTACACCACCGCCTAGAAGGCTTAACATCTTAGCCCCCCCCCCCCCTGCAGTACAACAAGGTGGTAGCGCCCCTGGCATATAGTCAAACAGGCTTTAAAATCAGGACACCATAGGTCCATCATCATGGTAGCCGTCGTCATCATCATAACAGAAACTCTTCGCATATAGTGAGACTTGTCCTTTTAAGTGTACTGAAACGCATTACCTTTTAGATTCTTTTTCTTTTCTTTTCTTTGTTTTCCTGCCTCTTTACGTTAGCGAGGAACGGGAATAACACATCCATGAATGCAGTGCATGCAGGCTCATTGAATTTAAATCATTTTCTCTCCCACTTACAAACTTAAAACTTCATTCTAATATAGTGGAGCTGCTGTGAACTCATTGTTAAGGTCACCTGCATTCCACTCAAAATGTCGCTTATGTACAGAATTTTGCTACTTGTTGCAGTTTCGTGAAACTAGTTTTAATTAAGTGAGGTTCCATTCATCATAGGTATATTCGAGGCGGAGTAACAATCTTTTCTGGTTGCGTGGTGACAGTATCACATAAGTATGAAAGTTTCATCACGTAACCTATATGTCAAGTTGTTTTCATGCACCATTGTGTTGCAAAAACCGATGACTGTTGAGGGATAAATCTGCTTAGGTCAATAAACGGGAATCCCAAGTCACGTGACAACCACAATTCCGGTTTCTCTTTCGCTATTGATCTCCAATCGTTGCGACCGTCTTCGACATGATAACGTGCCGACCTTACCAAAACATCTTGTGATATTTTGTGGTAGGCCTATACTGTTTTATAAACGTATTTGAAAAATAGATTCAACCGCATTTGGGCTGAAGTTTATTTCATGCGGTATAAAAGTTCTACTGAAGTTGAATCCTAATTTTTTTGATAAGTGCAAA
>JXUT01150623.1:0-11407 GCA_000934455.1 Apostichopus parvimensis | reverse complement strand
CCTAATGGAACAGTGGGATAATGCTTATTACTACCTGGTATTCACTAGCTGGTAAGGGACATTATATATACAATGTACAATAACAAAGCAATGTTCTGTACACTAAGCTAAGCCTTCATAAGTAGCAACTCCACCCACCTACACCTTTCCCCACCACCCCCTCATCCAACCCCCTTCCCCAACCCGGAGAAAAACTTGTTGATTCAATTCAGGAAAGGCAAAGCATTTAAAAAGTATATATTTCTAAAGGTTTGTAGATAAAGATATAACATGATATTAATTTGTGGGACACAAATTTTCTGGATCAATTTAAATAACTGTAAACGACAAGTTTGCTAATGAGGATCAGGCAAATAGTTGAAGCCAAATAGATATTTGTTGGTTGGGTTCAGATATCATGTCTGTTTAAAAGTATTACATGTGTCCATGATTTTGCAGTACTTACATGTTTTATACAATGCAACACACATTTGTACCTTTATGCAACAGTATTTTGAGTTGATATACACTAGAAATGTATAGATCATGTGTTATAAAATTTGCATTTTTTGGGGGGAAAAAACCATAAAATAATTTTTGCCCTTAAATATGATAAATTATGCCTACTTATTCAATTTGATGAATTTTTGTTCTAATCAGGCACTTCCAATATTTATAGTTTAACAAAAATCCTTTTTAAGACTTTATTCACGTAATATACTTTGCCTTGGATGAAAAGAGGCAATTACAAGATGTAAGATTTTGAAAGATGCAGTTATTCTGCTTTTGCCCCTATTTGCTACTATTGATGATGCAAATTTATTCAATTTCATCATGAATGGTACTTTGCCTCAATATTTGCTGAATAGGGAAGAGAAATTGAATGAAAAACTTATTAAACTTATTAAACTAAATTATCCCTCCTTATTATTAACTAATTTTACTTTGTACTCTGTAACACAGCAATGTCCTTCACTTTATAAGGTCAAATAACCCTGACCCTCAAAAAATAAATAAAAGAACTGAATGGTAACTATAGTACTGCAATGCACCCGTGTACATGCTAAAATGTTAAACATGAGGTAAAACTACATATTTCATGGAAGGTGAGTTATCATGGTGGCTGTTATTGAAACATACAATCACTTTGAACATGAACAAACCTATGTACTGTTACAACATGATGTTACAAGCTTAAAGGAGAACTTTAGCAAATTAAACCATCATGTCATCACTGAACATTGTGACCTAGATGATAAGGACAAGCAGCCTCCTAAAAAAAGCTAAAAAAAATGTTTGCTCAGTTTCGAAGACAAAGTTTTGAATATTCATTCATGCACTACAATGAAGACTTAAGCAAGTCGAAAGATGACATCACATAGCAACCAGTGCTTCACTTTTTAATGTTTCTCTATGTCTATTACATTGTTTATTTTTCTGTGACACAAGTGGTATTTTGCAAATGTTGTTCCTAACATGAATTTTGTTTATTTAAACATCCTTTGCCTATTAATGACATTCTTATCAGCAATAATAATTCCTATTTCATCATGAAAATGTGCAACAGAGGAGAAACAAGAACACAAATGGCAGCCTCCTGACACCATGTTTCTTACCTATTAGGATCAAGGATCGGCTCATTACAAGTATTGGGCCTACACATTCCTAGATCCTATCACAATCTGTAAGGCAGAGGTAATACTTGGTTTGCACACTCCTTTAAAGATGGTGTTATAACAAAGATCTATTTTTATCTGACAAAGACCTAGCCGTTTGCCCTATGGGTATAATCAACAGACATTTTCACACCTTCTGTCAGATCTGGTATGTTTTCATACAGTTGTTGGGAAGGGACTAAATGCTTCTCAGGTGAGTAAACTCGACCTAGGAAAACATCAATTACCAACAGGACCGGGTTTTGAATAAAATAAACAGATTGGATCTACCAACCCTAAAGAAGAAGGGCAAATAATCCATGGAAGAGGGGGGTGATACAGTAACTTCAGAGGACACAAGAGGGCCTACTGATACAGCAACAGAGTACTACGTAAACCAATCTAAAAGAATTTAAATAACACTTTAAATTATCAAGCATCTGAATTAACCTTCGCTTAATAGGTATCAAGATGAATGATGTATTCATTCACAAAGCTTTCCTCTTCAAAACTATTTACTTCATCACAAAATATGTTCAAGTTTCGTTTAAATAAAACAAACAATGGTACAACTTAAAATCTTCTTGCCAAAAATGAAACTGTTTATAAAACAAAATCAGTGTACGATAAGAATACTTTAAAAATCTGCCATTTGAACAGTTTAAATTCCTTGTAAACCAGAGCAAATGTGAAATAGACTTTCTTTAATGTCATTTAGGAATCTTTTTAATGGTACTTTTTAATGTACTGTGTAGTAGATAATCAAATGAAAGGGGGGGGGGGGACAATAATAGTTTGCATAGAAAGGGCACATCAATAAACAGTTTAATACCTGAACCTAATTTTGAAAATTGAAAATGTATCTTCAAAATAGGAATTTCCTTCTGAAAAGTGATTAACAATGGGTTCAATCCCTGAGAACTAAGGCATTATAACTGAGGGAGCCCCTTTCCCCCACCTTCCCCTCCCCCAGTTTGTGTTTTATTGATAGTAAGTAGAGGGCGCTAGTAAAAAACACTGCACTAACATCAAAAACACACATAGCCGGTGCAAACCAATATCCTTCCTAGAAAATGCAGAGTAATATTTTAAGGAAAATGTCACATACTAACCTTTCTTCGATTTGGCACCGATTTTTAACCTTGATGGCCATGATATTGTCGTGTCTGTTTCATCCATGATCTGTACATGAGAGAGGAATAGAAAACTCACTTCAAAAGAAAGACAAAAAAGCAACCTAAGCCCAAAACAAAAATGCAAAAGAAATTATGTCACTGAATGTATCATTTCATTTACTTTTGCCTTAATTGTCATTGCATTGGTGCAGAAAAGGGGGCATATAGTATATATTTATGTTCACTTTGAATAGTTGGAAGTTACAATGTACACAGTGTTAAAATTATACAATCAGATTCTCTTGTGTTCAATTTATCCTGTTATAAGAGGCAGTGAAAGGAGAGGAGAGAAGGTGATTGAGATGAGGGGGGGGGGGGGAGAGGATGACAAATAGGGGTTGGGAGGTTGAGGAGAGGGAGGGACATGGGGAATGAGCTTCTTACATCATAAAAGTTGTGCCAATATGTTCCTCAGCTGTTTCTATGGAAGGGAATTTCACCTTTCAATCCATCTAGAATACTTAAACAGATGTTAAACTGAACGAGGGAAAAGATCACTGCAGGATAAATGTTTAATCAGTTGATAGAGAGGTGGCAAAGAGTTCAGCTGACCTTGCTACACATGTAAAGTCATACATATAACCATGACAACCATGGCTTAATTGATGAACACACATTTATATACATATCAAAAGTGATAAAACATACATTTATCCCCTAGACATTTATATTTTAAAATTCTTTCATCCATCCTGAGTCGCTAGCTCAACTGTCACTGGCGAAGCAAAATCAAATTACACCCAATTCATGAAATCCTATATATCATCCCTTCAAGATCTGGTAGAAACATTCACCATATCAGTTATTACAGACATGACATGATCTAAAATAAATAAAGCTGTATTTTTGACCACCATCTCTGTCAAGAAACCTGTATTTTGATAAGTCATTAATGTGTTCAGTCTCTCATGCCACTTTGCATTCCACAAATTATTTGATCTAGAAAGAGAAAAAGAGCTTACAAGAGAAATGTTGAGATCCCAGGAGATGAAGATCAAGTTTCTCTATCTTCTTATTGAGAGAGAGAAAGAGCGATGTAAATTTAAAGCAGCTTTCTCATTTGATTTCTTGATAAATTATTTGAAGCGATTCAAAAAACTAAATCCCTTCATACTGTTTTTTCATTTCCCCCCAAAATTGTTTTCCCTTCCATTTTGTATTGATCATTTAAAATACCGTAAAGTAACTTAAAAAAAAACTTTAAAAAGTTTTGATTTTCCTATACTTTACTGTAGATGTTGAAAACTGAATGGAAAGGTTGTGGCTGATAATCTTTTGAAAACATTTGAACATCTCCAATTCTCCATATAATATACAACAATTATTGCAAATTGTGAGAAAATTTGTCTTTTGATGTTTTAGAATTATACAAATTATAGCCACGTTTTAAATAAAGCTTTTATGAGATCAATTCCCTCCTAGCACATCACACATAAAGCTTCATACCATCAATTCATCAATTTCAATTCATCAAACTTTTATATTTCAATATCTTTATGAAGATAATATACAGTGTATTTGTCGTGTACGATAAAAGAGATATTGCTGAATGGCAACAAGAAACTTGATGGAGCTTTTGTACATTGACTCCCCTAAGCAGGAGATGTTAGAAACAGTTTAGCATGAATATAAGAACATAAATATAAAACCAAAACAAAATAAATTCTTCAATCTTCCTGTCCACTCCCTACACCCCCATAGCACTAGCTATAAAACTTTAAGAGGTCACAGAAACTACCAACATTGGAAGACTGTCTAGGTGGATTGGAATCTGTGCAATACTAAATGGGAGGCAAGTACAGTATGTATGTATGTATGTAGGTATGAGGGCTCTAACACTTTAAATACTATAACTATCTGTGACAGAAACACCTTTATGAACTTTGTCAACTCCAATAGTGAACTTGCCAGTGATAACGGAATGGTGTATCATCCCACAAACACAAACCCCAGTGGATCTGCTAATCCCTTGTAGCATAGAAAACAGGTGTTTTTTCACTTTTGGGATGTAGATTTAAGTGATTTTGAAGGCATAAAATACCTCTTAGAGCCAGGTACTTGTTTAACCGAATGGTTTTGAGCTCTATTGTACCGTAGGTCATTGCTCCGCAGGCCTTTCAGTGTATAGTGCCAATACATAGAAACTCATAACATAATGACAATTGATATTGGATTTCTTAAAGTTGCCAGGTACATAATTCAGGATTGTTGATGAATTAAAGAAGGAATGTCTATCAACATCACGATTATAACTACTGCAGGTGCAGGCCTAGAATCTCAGTTTTAGCTGTTTGATGAAAAATGCCAGTGTATAAAAAATATATATGATATACATGCTTAATTAAAGAGAGTAGACCATTGTTTTCTCCAAACACTTTTTAAGGTTAAATGCCCTTTACAATACGAGGTTAATTACTCAAAGAGATTAACAAGTTACCGCAGCCATTTTGTACAGTAATAGATGGTAGATTCCAGTCAGACCAAAAAAATGTAGTTTCTTTTGTACTCACTCTTTGGAAGAACTCTTCACCCGACTCAAACGTGCATTCAGCCAAATCTGGAAAATAAAAACATAAGCTGAAATTGAAGCTACAATTTGGAGAGAAATAACGTACTGCATATAAGATATTTATTCTACAATGATGAGTTTCAAGATAGATGGAGGACATGTTTCTGAATTCAACAAATACGTCTAATACTTAGGGTTAATTATCGACAATAGTTCCTAAATTTATATGCTTAAAAGTCAAATAACAAACATGGAATGACAATAGACGTGTGGAAATTATGCAGATTCCTTCACAGACGATTGTTCACATTCTTTCAAAGACTTCAGACTTATCATGGGTTTATGTTCATAAGGTCTACTGGCAGTTTTTTTTTGTCTACTTACAAACAGCAACATCCACTGTCATTTTATAGCCAGTAAATTATCTCAGACTTTGAGACTGGTTAGAATAATCTCTGACTTGAAAGTGCTCTCAGCTTATACATGTATGTTATCCATTGGTAACTCCCCATTGGTTAGCTAGGAGATTTACTTTTGCCATTTTGATAAGTAGTTCGGCAATCCAGACAACCTAAGAAATGCGCCATTTTTTTTATTCCCTGCACTTTGCATATACGCAAATTTTGTGGGAGAGAAGCAGGGTACTGTACAATTTATATGGATATTTACTCATGCAAACTTGTTGTACAAAATTGCACTGCATTAAATTCAGACAAAAAAAGCTGTGACTGTGACAACATTTGAAAACCAATCATCACTATGAAAAAGATGAAAATTAAATTCAGAAGGCCATTTCAAGCCCCCCCCCCCCCCACTTAACAATTAATTACACCCTGCACAATGCCTTGATATTAATACGCAAACATATCTTGAGTTACAACAAAATGATCTCTTGGCTCAAAAATTGTCTTTTAAAATGCTGTTCATTAAAGATCTCTGTTTTGGCTCAAGGAGCACTTCCAACTGCAGGAGAATCATTGTGAACTCATCTTTCATAACAACATCAGAATACTAGTTCAAAGATCATAACCTCAAATTCTTTGAAACACAGCAGGTGCCATCATCACACTGCCCGGGGAGCAAAACATTTAAGATCTTTCATTACCTTATAAAATTGACAAGGGCATGTACATAAACTTATTGAATACCACAGGTTATGTTCTTCTCCAGTACCAACACCCCACCCCCCCTCCACCCCCCAACTTGAAGAGAATATCACAGACTATACATGACCTTTGCTGTTTTGACAATTGATGTACAACACTGAGTTGCAAGTTGTCTCTTGCAGGACTATTTCTACAAAGATTACAAAGATCTTCGTTTTTCTTCTTTTTGTCTGATTGCAATGTTTGGGATAACGATTGTTGTGATCTCACTGCACTAATCAATCTTGATTTTTTGCTTTTTATTTTGATTGCTAAGTAATTTAAGTTTTAAATTTCAAAGCTAAAACACTATGAGTGGTTTAAAGTAGCCAATTTAGAAAGATAATTGTTAACCAGAGAGGTGACAGGCTTCGTGATGCCTTATTGTCACATTCTATAATAGCACGGAGACATGGTATTTAACCCCCCAACTTTCCCCCTTTGCGAACCCCCCCCCCCAATCCTTTGCACCTCACTTCTATGCAGAATAAAGTGAAAGTTTCAAACTTAAATGGAAAATGGAAATGGGTAGCTACTAGAGTTTCATAGTTTCATGAAACACAACCATTGTCAAATAGCCAAGCAAAATCTTATTCCAAGCTGTGAAAATCATGGTTTCATTTTATGTTTTCCACACAAGACTGAAAATTTGAGCAAGTGTAAATCATGACATATAGTTATAGCAGACATGATGGAATCTTTCATGATTTTTCAAGTTTATTTTGTGTAATAGTGGTGCAAATTGAATGCATGCGTATCTGCAATATTGACGTTTTTAGCTATTATTGGCATAATTTGTGTCCATGCCCAACGTTGCTAATATTTAGTCTCCTTGAATGCGAAAACATAAGTTGAAAGTAAACAGTAACACCTTCTTTTCAATGTTATTAACAATGGTAACACCCTGGCATAGCTTTGAGACCATGATATATCTTAAATTCAACTATAAAAGATAATGAGGGGGTTGGCTTAATCTCTTCAATAGTGTTACTGTCTTGATATGTAATCGATTCGTACAGAATATCATAAAGGGGCGCGCCACTGATGTTACCTCAAGTGCTTAATTCTCATTGCATCATTTTATGAAAACCAACCCCAATAGCTTCCTCCATTAAACCCTCCTTTAGCCACCCACTACCTCATATAAATTCCCCGCTCTCTGCTGTGACAAATTATCCATGTTGAGTTATAGCCCTTCTGACAACAGGCCCTCAATTCCACAGTCAACAATGTAAAAGATATATCCTGGAGGTTGATGGGTGTCATAAGTTCATATTTGGTTTTTGAACTCTGGTCTGAAATTGTTGTTTCTATTATGGATCACATTTGCACTTCATTCTCACAATTAAAAAGGTCAACATGTGTCCTGTGAAGCCCACCGACCATGGATATTGAGACGCCTGTCCACCTAACCACAAGAAGTACCCTATTGCTGTGAAAATTCAACTCTTAAAAGTACTTTTTGGCAAAATAAAATTCATGTTTACTGAGAGAAGGAAGAGGTTATGATCCTTACAGAAAAAGTTGCTTCAAGGCCAGCTTGCAGCTCAGTTTATAAATTGCTTCAAAGCACAACCCTTTATCATGCTTGAAAACTATTCATGCAAGGGTTATGGGCAGTAGTGGTTGTTCCTGTCAGTATATTTGTGTGGTGGCAGAGCTGGTTGAGGGGATGATGTGAGACTAGGAACCTAGGCCCCCCCCCAACTTATTTGAAAATGTTCGTTTGAAAATTTGAAAATGCGCTCTTTAATACCGCTGCCATTATAACAATTACCTGCTTCGGGCAATTTAATAGGCTCTCGCTGGTAGATCACAGGAAATTTGAGCTGTGCGAGTCACTTTTCCACGCTCGTTTTCTTTGCTAGGCTTGGCGAATTGATTACGTAACACACAGGCTGAAGTTCCGGACTAATCACCTTGAAAGGTGAAAAAGTGGGCAGTGGCGAAAAATGAACGGCAGTGTTATTAAAGGGCGGATTTTCAAATGTACTTTTTTGAGATATAAGTTTAAAACCCTACACAGCCCACCCCCCTGCCCATCCCACTGCAGAGGATTGGGTACCCTAGAAAAAGACGGATAGCCATACTCCTTCTGAGTGTCATCAATTAAACAGGTCATCATTAACTGCCCCGTGAAGCAACCCACCATGGGTACCACAATTGCTGTACTGTTACTGTAAGACATATAAGCCCTACAGAGGTGACAATTTCTACTTTTGAATGTTCTTTTATGATATGTGTTTGAAGACCTGCTTAGTGTTCTTATTACGTGGAGGCCCATAGGCCATATGATACTTACAGAAGTGGCGGCACGACGCACGTAAGAAATCAGTTTTCACGAAGCTGATATATATGTTAGCTTGAAAATATGGTCCCACAAGCTTACATTATCTTGCCATTAACTTGCACAGGTTCTTTTCACAAGCTTCAATCATAAAATGAGATCTTGCCACCATACTCAAATCATATTCCCACTAAATGTAGTTTTTAAATTTTTGGAAGCTCTAATAGCTTACAAATTAAGAGAATAATTTATCTAGCATAGCTGCAAAATGGGCAAATTATTACACAAGTGTAAATACAGTATGAATGGCAGTTTTTGAACACTATTTGATGAGAAATTAAATTTGTGAATGGTTAAACCTAGGAAAATGCCTCACAAATTTTAAACAATAAAATATTCTTCGAAGTCATATCCATGTATCTAGTTTCCATTGCATGTGCATGCAACAAACTTTGCTCCCTTTCAACAATTAAACTCTCCATTAAAATGGGGCAGGGGAGCGAGGGGGGCAAGGAGAATGGTAGGGGTAAAAAGAAGAAGGGATGAAGTGAGAGAAGAATAGGAGATCCATAGGTTTGATCCTATATGTCAGGCTGTGTTCAACATATATTAAATAAACAAATCATGAAAATGATCAAATCTGACATGTTATTATATTTTCACGAAACATGTGCTATATACTGCACAACATGAAACCTTGGATTGCATACAAGTAGACTTTTATGTACATTTTTGACCAAACCATAAACAAAAAATTCCTGGACTACATTAATGCTCTAATCAATGAGTGCTAAATATTGTATTAATTAGTTCCTATTCTAGTCCTGACAATATCCTGAGTAAAAGTATGAAATACAGGTAACTACTATGATAGAGTATGAGTATGCACTCACTTTAATTCTGCATACAAAGGTTAATTGATCAATGGGAGTTTGGGAGGGGGGGGGGGTTGGGGGAGGGACTACAATTAATAAGTTATAACCATCTCAGTTCATTAACCTCAATCTGCTACAGTCAGTTTGACTAACCTAGATCCTAACAACAACAATAACAGTTAGATCTGTATAAATCCCAAACTCTACAGAGATGGATCTCTCAGTACTGCCTGCATGCATTCATACCACACCACAGATAAGACTGGGAGGCATTATTGATTTGACCAACCTTCTAATTATTGATAACCATTGATCTGATCCTCTTTACCACACAATGGATCACCCTTTCAGATGATAAATCTTCCCCGTTAAATGTTAATGAGGTAATCCACCTTTGGTCAACTGGGAGGAGAAGTGGTGTACCCTTCAGTATTGAATGAATATATAGAAGTCTGCTCGTAAATAATAATGTTCAAATGCTTTGATGGGAGTTGTTGTTAACACTACTAGGGGGTGATATAAATAACTAATGGTAAACAATGCTATTCTTGAAATCAATAACAGTGACTCAGTGTAAGACAGGCCAATGTACTGAAGATTATTCATAACAAGCAGGCCAAAGTTTCTCTTATTTGAAATACACATATAGAAGTTTCTTATCCGGCAAGGATTCATTGTATTTAAAATTATTTTTGAAGAACATGAGTTCATTTCTACAACAAATCTATAACTCCTTGTAGAATATATTCCAAACTGACTTGCTATGACCCACCTCCCCCCCTCTCTTTCCTTTCAAAAATTAAATGCAATTAAACTTACATGACTCGAGGAGCCCTAATTCTTCCGGACAGGCAAAACAATATTGATTTTGAGAGGAGGGACCATTGAAAATGTTGTCCTATTGCCTGGAAGGGGACATCATAAATTCAGTAGTCGATCCCTACCACAACTGTGAATCTGTTTTCAATGTGGTAACCCAGTATGTCTACTAGGAGGGGCTTTGTCACCCATTATGGTCAAGGTGGCTAACCATGTGTTGCCATTGGTGACACAATCGAAACCTCTAAACCACTTCTGCTCATTTGTTAAACCTAGGGGTGCCAAATGGCCAAAGGGAACAACTCTGTCAGGACAAGAAATTAACAAGCTCATTTAGTGGTTGATAAAATCTTTGATAAAAATGACAATTTCTACTTAACAAATTACTGAAATTCTTTATGATAATCCTTATTAAGCACATAGGATGTCAGTAACCGATAAATAGGTTAAAAAGCAGACCTTTCAAGGAAAACAGTGGGCTTTCTTTGGACAATATTGTCTAGACTCTAGACCACTCTGTAACACAGATAAGAAGTACCTACTGTATCAAGCATAGCTTGTCACATATCAAACACCCTACTGAAAGCATATATGCTATGGTATGTAACAACTTTAACCCCATTGCCAAATTGCAAAACAACATACTGACAGGGAATATTTGCAACTTACTGTGGAACCATTTCCACATCATGTGGATGAGTACTGTTATGATCTTTACACCTACAAGCATTGAAATCTGAGTTTCTGTAGGAAAAGTGCTTCAGTATTCCTTCCACTCAACCTTTCATATATTTATTACTTCGAGTATGAATTTGAGTATGAAGGGTATGTACAATCTCCTGAAAAGACATTACATTTATGCCACACTCTAAGATTGTTGAAATAAAGATTTTCCTCCCACGAAACAAGCTTCAATATTCCTTCCCCCTCCATCCCCTCCCTCCTTCAACCCCTCCCCCTCCC
>JXUT01150565.1:0-14349 GCA_000934455.1 Apostichopus parvimensis | reverse complement strand
CACACTCCTAAACTGTAAGATGGATCAAGTTTACACTTGGTGGGTAGGTGCCTGATGCATGTAAACTTGTGCCTGCATGATTTATGATGTCTAAGTTCAGAGGTCAAAAAACCTAAAAATTAGTTTTAGCCATTTTCTGCTCATCAACATGTACAAAAAGTCAATAAACCACACTATATGTAGAGAATGATGAGATAATTTTAAATAACGCAGATTTTGGTGTTTAGGGTCAAGGACAAAGGTACGGTATGAGTCACTTCTGTCATGGAGGAGATGAGATCTGCAACTATTCAAGCCTCTCCAAGCAACCCAGACTGCTGCTGCACTACAGTGTGATGCATATACAGCTGCGTGTACAGGATTTTGTTGTATATTACCGCGCCACACCAATAAAATAAAGAAAGAGATGAAGATAGAAAAAACACATATAAAGAAAAGATAAAACCCCAGCAAATTCTGGAAAAGGACTAAGAAAATTTAAAAGCCAGAATGTAAATCCAAACCTTGGATATAAAATAGAAAAAGCTTTCTCTAAAAGACGAAAATAGTAGGCCACCTAAGAGACCAACTGGCACTTATAGAAAATCACTACAAAAGCACTGTAACCCCACATGAAGGCAACTCCTTGGACAATTTCAAGCATGATATAGACCGCCACATTCTCATCAATTTCTGTAAGTTCATTCCTGGTTATATTAGCACCAGAATTGTTCCACTATGTGACAACAACCAGATCAATTCAAAAACTTGCCACTTGCCCTCTATAAATTGATAATCGTGTTTCCCTAAATCAACACATGCTCAATCAACCCTCTTTCTCTCCCAATGGATTCTGCAAGGCTTAATGAGGGACCGAGACAGTTACAAACACTGCATGCTGAATTCACCATTAATTGAAACCCACAAACTATGTGACTGTCAAATAACTATGGATTGTCATCTCCAAACTAACCAGTTGGGACAATTTTGTCTATACTGTAGTGTAATGTCCCACTTCAGAGCACTCGTATTGTCAGTACGAGCAGTATGAATATCATGTTCCTATCAGATCAAGGTTAGGAACTGTTTGTACTGACAATACCAGTGTTTTGAGTGCATGATATTGGAGTACAGTTTAGGGTGGTATTAGAATTAGGAAATTGTCCCAACTGGATGCTCCAAACAATTTTATTTTATCAATCTACCAAGCTAATAGGTCTTTAGGATGTTCCACAGGTGCAACTAGGGAAGCTCAATGCCAAAATCACTATAGGATTCAAAAGCAAAAATTTGAGAAGCTCTGAGAGCCTACACATGGGCATTCCACCATTGCTCAGTGCTATATGTTGTGTACTGCATGGAATCAATATGGTACCAGAAGGATACACGTCACTGAAACTTGGTGATATTTTAGTAGATATTCTAGTATATTGCCCACAAGCTGTGCAGAATCAGTATTTTCAATATGGGTGTATCCAAATAAGTATCTCAGTTCAGGGAAGGGTTTGGACCAGTTGTAAATGTATTCTAGCAGAGTGGGTGGAAACCTAAATTGTTGATATGGGTACATCCAGATATCTTGACAAGTATCTTACCACAAAGTTGTGGAAAATTAATATTTATCGCGCAACCCCTCCTTTTCTTTAAAGTGGACTGCTCTCAATCACCCTAAAGTAGGCCTACACTGTATGTGACATTCCCAATGCAAACACTTCACTGGGTAGTGTGGGTTACACCATTATTGCAGGTACCCAAAATGTTACACAAATTAGACTTTACTGTCCATGGACTTGTTTATGCAGACATACAGAGCTGCATTGATTATACAGTAGTGTGATCACAACAGATGTATACAGTGAGTGATGTGTTGTAATTTACAAAAGATGTTAAGCCTTAATTTTCCATGTAGGCTATGTACGTAGTAGATAATTAAGATATTTGCCTGTGGTTATTATTTAGTGCTCATAGCAGAATGGCTCTCTAACTCTTGGTTCAAGTATCAGTTGGTATAAATATTTAGTCAGTATTCTTACCAGGTTTTGGCAAGTATTCAAGTATATCTGGTATTTTCATATTTGTTTGGGTTCCATATGGTCAGTATGGGTATGAAGCAAATACTGAGTATATGAGGTATATCGATAAATGAACCTTACTAAACAGGGTTATTCTAAATTGAATCTTGGAAGAAGTTCTTTGTAGCATGTGGATTCACTTTAGTAATAACAAGAACCCTATGCCTTCTGTGGAGGTTGAAGTTCATTTGAGATCAAGAGAGGTCTAGTCTGAATTCCTCATAAACTTGGTATTAAACTTTAAAAAACTAAGCTTGGATGAACTTCATACAAGTTCCCATGTGGATCCAACACAATTAGTGCAAGAACCTATTGCTTTTCGTCAAGGGTAAAAGGTTGTTTGAGGTCAACAGAGGTCAAATTCTGAAAATTTAATACACATATTAACTTCTAAAGTATAGGGATTGATGAAGTTCATACTGAGCATAACCTTAATACAAGAAGTTTATTGTTTTTATGGAAGTCATGTAAGGTCACCAGAGATGGCCTGAAGCTTGCAAAAATGATAATTCCATGATCAAGCTTGGATGAAATTCACTCATCATCCCTTGTTACTCCTGAATTCAAAACAAAACTAGCAGATTACTCTCAGGAAAATTTCTAATTACCTGTTGTAAGTTTTGCAACACAAAGATGTGTGATAAATAATGGAATACAAAATTGATTTCCTCATACATTATTGGTCTCTAGAATGAGAAAAATCAGAGTTGGAACTCCAACATTAATGGGAAAGAGGTCTGTCTAATTTTGGCTTCTCTGTGAACGTTACATTACAAATCAAGGTAACCCAAACTAAGTAATGTAGGCTGCGTGCATATTAAGGGTATACAATATGTTTAGTATCCTCAATGAGAAATGGTGAGAAAGGTAACAATTGAAACAATTGTATTCCTTGAACTTACATAACTTCAGTCCAGATTGAAGCATATATGCTGATTCAAACCCTCAAAAAGTTGAAGGAGTCCATTCTCTATGTACAAAATTGTTATGGGACAATGCTTGAGTAGGGAACGAGTCATCAAACCTGTAGAGTTGAGGCTGGTGCCCAGCAAATTCTCAAAAACACCAGTATTTGAGAATATACTGAGCACTCACAGAAGTCCTGAAGTATAAGAGAACAACAGGGAAGTTACTACCTAGGGAAACTGAATTTAAAATACCTGAATTATTAAGCCCTGCTGCAAACAGTAGCAACGATATAAATGCCAGAAAACGTGCAGCTACTGTATGAAAGTTGTATCCCCATCATACAACCACAGATAAGATGAACTGATGTGTGACTTGTTAAAATTATAACCCTTCTTACATGCAGGTAAGACTACACGGCTTCCATGCCAGACAACTGGTTGTCCATGCAGAGCCTTTCAGTTCATTCCTGGCAGAGTAGAAGATATTGGAGAATTTTGGCATCAAAAGAGAAGAGATTTTGACCCATTGACCTGGAGGGCCAAATGTAGATGCAACCATACTCATGAAGATCATGAATGCAAAACCAGTCTAAAAAGATGCAAATACCCAGGTAAGAAGTGAACATACATAATTTAACATGTATTTAGCTATATAACTGTGTGTACGTGCAATAGCCAACTCATTTTATACAAGATGCAAGAACCTCGCAATACAATATAGGCACAATGCGTTGGTCTTGTTATACAGAAGTCAATGAAAAATCTAGAACCTGTAGATGTACAGTACAGGCTATTGTCGGTACCAAAAGATTATTGGGTCTGCTAGTGGCTTAATTTTCCCTGTTGGGTACCTGAGCTGTAGCAAAATGTTCAGCTTTCAGGATACAGATTGACTTCAAAACCTTAATTTTCAATGTTTTCATAGATTGTCTAAACTAATAACATTTTCTGATCAAAGCAATGATTCAAATGAAACAAATCAACGGCAACTTTGTACACAAGCTATTGTTGTCAAATTGTACTTACGAACTGTATGTGACAACATAGCCTAACATCATGATATTTGAATGCACACAAACTTCGCTACCTCTACACAGGGGGAAGTATTATGTTACAAGTAGTTGTATATTTTGCGTTCATTGCACTGAGCACTACAGATGCAAGATTTGCAGACAGTTGGTAAGGGACTATTATCCAGCTGTTCCCGTGGATTTCTCTGTGGATTTCTCTGTGATATACCTTAAAGTTATTTTCCTGTGGATTTCTTTCCATGGATTACCAGGGTTTTTGGAAATGGAACAGGCAGCGGGTTAGAAATCCAGAGAGAAGGGCTTGAGGAGCCAGAATGAATTGCCACTACTTTTCCGGGGTGTCATGCCTCGGGAGTCCAGGAAGGTGGTACCACAAATCCAAAGAATGGATCCATGACTGAGAGAATCAGAGGAGGCAGGTGGAGGGCCGGGCCGTGGGGGCCATGGTGGTGAGAGGGGCTGGTCTGGTTCTGGAAACCAGAAAACTGAATCAGCTGGGACCAAAAAAAGAGCCGGAAACCGGTAGTGACTGGGAGAAACCGAAGGATAACAGAGAGATCCATCCACAAAAACCCTGGTCAGATCCTGACCAGAGGAGGTATTGGTCAAAAAGGATTGGGAGAACGTAGGTGCTGTTGGTGCAAAACTTTTTGCATCAGATAACCTGGAGTGTAGTGAGATTGTGGGTTTATGGTAGAGTGAACAAGAGGCACCGGAGTACAGATCTGTTTCGGACACTTGGAACCAGCACCACAATGGGAATAGAGGTTTCTTCCAGTGGAAAATACTGTAGACTCAAGAAACAACAGAGTCACAAGAAGTCGAAAAGAAGGAAGAGAAAATATTCTTCATCTTTGTCCAGCTCAGAGAGTTTGGTAGACGAGGAAAGAGGAGGAACGAGGAAACGGTCCAAAACCTGGACATATTTTACTAACTTAAGGATCTTCTCTGATCAGCCATTGGCCAAGCCCGCACGGAAGGGGCTTCCCTTCCAAATACAGGGTCAGACATTTTTAGAGGTCAGGAGAACCTAATACGTCTAGAGTCCTGGAACCCTTTCAGCAGGTTTGACACGAAGTAGAGCTGACTGAGACAAGGAGAACTCCAATGCTGATGATCTGTTAACCAGCACAGAGATTCCGAAGGAGACTTTTGAATGGGTGATGGACTTGGTTCTTTCGAATCTTGGAGTTTGGAGGAACACACTTTACCTGTGCCTGAGGGTAGAAAGTTTGAAGCTTTCACTGAATACTTCAAAGGGAGTCCTACAGACACAGATTTGTGTGGATGTGGAATCCTTGCACTTTTTTGAGGCAACAACAAAAGCAAACTACTGAGAGTGTTCGGAGTAGAAGAGATTGATTGGCATACAATGTTTGCCACTCTGACAATCCCAGAGAAAGCTGGTGAGAAGCTTTGGGATCCCTGAGACTTCGATCATAGAGATGGCTTCTTGGATCAGGCCACGTACAGATCAAATTCTCTGGTCGTCCGGTCGTCAGAGACGAGCAATAATTACGTCGCACAATCTAAAACCTTACTCAAGTTGTCCGACAGATGACTACCTTATTTGCCGTAAGTGTTCAACACTTCAAATAAAATTTGTCCTTAGCTCTTTTGAGTGGCTGAAAGGTTTTCCATTTTCACTAATGACTGTCACGTCATCAACTTTCAGAAGGGTAGTATCTTTGCAATGGTCAAGTTATTTGGAACTGTTTTCTGATGTTCTGGTACTTGACATCGTTATGACACATTTTCCTCAGTAGCCTTTTTCAGTCAGGTGATTCCATCTATAAAAGGAATCACTAAGCGTGTTTATCAGAGGTGAAAGGACTCTATGCGATCGTGGTAGCATGGGTGTGTGTGTTTGGATTAACTTCATACTTGGCATGTGGGTCCATCTTATTGAGAACAAGATTACTATTCTTTCTGTGAAGTTCAACAGTCATTTGAGGTCAACAGAGGTCAAAGTCTGAGAACTTTGTAAGCACAATATCTCAAAAATGACATCTTTGTTGAACTTCATACCTTGTATGTATATCCAGCTTGGGGAGTACAGGAACCATAGTGATAAAGTAGAGGTCAACTGCAGTTCAGTTTTAGTTTTATGAAGGAGCAAAATCTTCAACAATACATGTAGAGCAAGACAGGAAATCATATCTGTCTAAAGAGTTGATACTCTTGTGTTGGGTGATTTAAACACACTCAAGTGGCCCTTATCAGTTTTTACACAGTGAGATTCCTTGGGTCAACAAGTTACCTCAAACTTGGTTCAGGGATCCACAGGTTATCTCACATGGTCCAAAATTAGCCTCATTCTGTGATTTATACTCAATGACTCTGGTTTTGGCAGTAAGTTATGAATATAGTTCTCAGTGAATAAACAATGTCATGTAACTCTTAGAATTATTAAAGGGTGGTTGGCAGCAGAGCTGATTTGCTTGCTGAAAATTGTTGACATTGTTGATAAAAAACATTGGAAAAGGATGCATTTTATTATAACAGATGAGGTATTATCAAATTCACAGCATGTACTCCCTCACCTCATATACTTTTATGCATTACCATATTTACCTCACTCTAGCATCTGGCAATTGATTGTGTGTGTATATGGCCAACTCCCTTAATTGCTAGCCTCTTGTGCAAGCATCGCTCTTCTTATTGCCCTTGATAATTGTTATCAATCTTCATCATCCTTTATCTTTACATTGCTCTTGATAATTGTTATCATTCTTCATCATCCTTTATCTTCTTACTGTTCTTGATAATTGTTATCAATCTTCATCATCCTTTATCTTTTCATTGCTCTTGATAATTGTTATCAATCTTCATCATCCTTTATCTTTAAATTGCTCTTGATAATTGTTATCAATCTTCATCATCCTTTATCTTTTCATTGCTCTTGATAATTGTTATCAATCTTCATCATCCTTTATCTTTTCCTTGCTCTTGATAATTGTTTTCATTCTTCATCATCCTTTATCTTTTCATTGCTCTTGATAATTGTTATCAATCGTTCACCATGGCAGCTCTCTGCTGTGAAGCCTGGGGCGTCAATCCTGGGGCGTCAATCATGTTTCGATAATGTAACATGAGCAGTTTGCATCCTTCAGTTGACATAATGTATAGTGAGGGTGTACAATCTACTTGATCTTAGTAATACAGTGAAAAGCAGTGTGATGTGGCAAACAATAAATTCACAATGACACAGGCTGTCCTGAAATGACCATTGACCCCAACAACAGGCTTGTTGTACTTAATGTGATAGCTACATCAACATACTAAATATGACATCCGTCCTTGTTGAAATATTGTATAATTTGACCCCTGGTGAACTCAACGACCATTGACCTCCACCTACACATTAGGCTTTTTGTACTCAATGTGGTACAATTACATACCAAATATGCAATCTGTCTAAGATTCCCTTGCAATATTATGTGTAGGAAGGTGCGTTAGTGTAGAGAGACAGGTAAAAGGGGAGTGAAGTAAATATTTGACATTTGTTGACTTCAAATGACCTTTGACCTCCACCAAAAAGCAATAATAGGCTCCTTAAATTTGATATGGTACATCTACAAACCAAATATGAGTTCTGTCCAAGATCTTGCAATATCATGTTAACAAGGCTTACACAATTTGACATGTTGGCCCCAATGACCTTTGACCCCCACCAAAATCAATAGGCTTCTTTTGCTCAATGTTACACACCTTCATCCAAGTATGAGATCTGTCCAAGCTTCCAATATTGAGATATCATGTTTCCAAGTTTTGCGCAATTTAACCTCTGATGACCCCAAATGACCTTTGAAATCCTAGAAAACCTATAGGCTTCTTGTACTCAATGCGGTTCATATACATATTAAATATAAGATCTGTCCAAGCTTACCATCTTGAGACATCTTATTTACAAAGTTTTCACAATTTGACATGTCGAGGCCAAATGATCTCAATGAAAAAAACGGGGGCAGTACATATCAAGCACATGTATAAATTAGAATTTTCACCAAGGCTGATGTTTATAAATCCTGTTCTGGTAGGCTTAGCCTAAATTTAGTGTATAAAATGCACTGAATTATTTTCTGATGTTCCGTAGGCCAAAAAAAGCTATACTCCAATTCTGATTAGCTGATCATACAGGGCTCCGAAATAGCATTTTTCCATCCCCTAAAACATGCTTTGTGACCCTCAAGCCACATCTATTCGCATTTGCAATGAGACGGTTGTGATGATTTTCTGTAATTAAAATACAGATTAATAGACGCAATTTGAAAACAAAAGATTAATTGTGATGCGATCCCAAAGCTAGTAAGTAAATTTCCCTACATTTCGGGCCCATACAGCCGGTGCACAGCTCTCTGTAAGTTCGTTAACTGGTTTCAATAACAGGAGCAGATGAGAGCCATTCAAAGGCGTTTCTAAATATAGGGAAATGCAGATGGGGCGTCAGTCAATAGATTTACTCCCCATCATGCAGGATCGGTTGTTAATGCACATTTTCACTGTCTAAATATTACCTGCTCTAGCTGGTTGCCCTGTGACAATGGAAGCTGATCAGTGATTCAGGCCGTATTATCAATAGCTATCTAGATGGTCGGTGCCAGACGATCCCAAGCGCACCTTATTGAGCCAACACCTTGGCACCTTGTTTGCCAGCAGGCTCACTGCACATACTAAATCAAAGTTCTACCACCCAAATAAGCCTTAAAATAAATATAAAAAGTTTCAGGTTTAACATTTTCTGTCACGCTATAGCTATACAACAGAATACATAGGAATGTGTTGTAGGCCTATCACTCAGACACTATGCATGCATATTGTGTGTGTTAGATGGAACACGTATTGCAAAATCACAACATTCCTGTCCACTGAATGAACTATAGTGATCTTTAAGAATTTTGAGAGGAATATAAGAGTTGTAACAAATTATGACCCAGTGTAGGTGAGTGGTTTACAAATGTGCACAAGTAGGGGGGACATTTGATATTGTGTCCCCCTATCTCAAATAGTTAACGGGACATGTCCCCCCCCCCCCCCATAGATTGATGCCCATGTGTGAAGCAGTTTGTTGAGATCCATTACTGAAAGTTTAAGCAATGGGAATTTGCACCATTATTTCTCATGATAAATCTACATTGCTGATTGGTAGCTGTCCGGATGTGCCAGCTGTTTTTACCTTAAGTTTTATTCTCGCTCTTAACTAGGAAGGCAGAGCTATTGGGGGAGGGGTTATCTTGTTTGATGAAACACAAGAGCCTCAGGAATGGTAACTGGACTAGAATATTTCCATTTTGATAATTGCGTTTAGGTTTTGTTTCCCATTTATACTATTTTGAAACTACAATAGGGTGTTCAACATCTTTCCATGACTGGACATCATATATACTGTATGCTAGTTGCCTACATGAAGATGTTTATACATCATGCAGGATAATTTTTTGACATGCCTTCGGTAAACACTATGGTATGATAGGCAAGTGAAACCTTTAGAAATCGATCAAAATAGTTTGTAGCATTTATACGCATTATAACTAGCAACTTTCAGATCACATTTCGTTTCTTTACAATGCATGCATCTGGTTTTGATATCCTGTTATCCAAAATTTTGCCAAAATCTAATTAGTCCTTCAACAAGCTCATCCTCCATCCCTATAAAGACTACAAAGAAAACTAGTTTGTGGTTCATAATTGATTTACACATGCTTTATTTTGGGGATTGATATTCCTAGATGCCTATGATTCTCCTCACGGATCATTCGGCAAAACCTGTCCGTTGTACAGCGGACAAATTTGAATGTGACTGTACACAATATAGTTAATAGATGACTTATAGTCTTCTTATAGATCTTTGTGATGAAGCACTCACTCGAACAGGTATGACACCAATCAAAACTGTTGAAAATTTCCATCATTAATAATTTTAAAGACTGAGGTTGTCTACTAGCAATTTTAAGACTTAATATTTCAAACTAATTTTCCTATCTTAGGGGTATGTAAGTAGTTTCCCCATAAACTTAAGCATACAATTTCCATGAAACTGGCATTGGAACCTTCCCTGCAGTGCTAGTACTCTGGTTCTAAATTGGTGAAGGTATCACTGGGAGTGTCCTTGCCCTTGTGTCCAGTTTCTTGTACTTTTCTGGAAGAAAAGGAACCCTGCATATGAAAGTTGGCAAGGAATCATAAAGCCGTTTGCTTTCCAGTTCTTACATCTCTAGTAGAATATTAAGACTCATGCTCAACTATTAATTTGTTCTTCATAATAGAATGTAAATTCATCTGTTGGTAAATAATTTACTAAAACTACTTTCCTCCTGTACTTAATTACAATGTCATAATTTGGGAGCATTTCACCCAGTGACATCACATGCTGAGAGGTGTTCAAGGCCATGTTGGGAATGAGACATTAAGGTCAGCTGAGTTGTCAAAAATCTTAACTTTGATGCTACTTTTCCATCATCTCCCATTTGAATTTTGGAATAAAACTTGAGAATATTGATGAGGTTTACTGCAAACTAACGGCAAGAACTGTAAAAAAGCATACTTATCCCATAATTTTCTTTTTTCTCTCATCGAACTTCAGGCTGCGGTTGTAGTGCTTTCACATCCAACTTTCTCTGCGCTGCCTGTGACCAGCACTGGGAGAAACATGAAACTGTATTTGAGATAGAGGAAGAAAGAAAGAAACATGGAATACCTTATGGTGAGTAGTGCAACTGTCTGAAATAATAACAAGATCTGAACAGACAGTATATTCTTAGTCTCTAGGTTCAAGTCCAATGGGAATCTATTAACATGTTACATGTCTGTGAGGAATATATGGAATGCTCTTGAAATGTCGTATTAGGGCTTTCTCAGTACAAACTTGGTATTCTTCTACTGGTTACATTCATGAAATCACAATAGTGCAATCAGGTTGACAAAATTATCAATATATTCAAATGAAGTCTCTTTTATTAGTGTATAGTACATTATACTGTACATATTTTATATTACCTTAAATTACCATGATACTTCATTAGTAGTTCTTCTTGCAATATTTATTGAATGATGCACCTTGCTTGACTCTCTCACTGTTCCAGTGTAATTGCATGCAGGTTGTCACTGCCATAGTTATCCCTAGACAGTAGAGAGGAAAAGCTATTCATTATATCCTGTGGTGTAGTAGGATATCTGAGGAAAATAGTAAAAAATTGACCTTCTCAGTGTACCAATTCAGAATTATTAAGCAGTGTCTGTTTGTGTTGTAGGAGAAGCCTACCTACCATTTGAGGAAATGCCAAATCTAAGAAACATGGTTCTAACAGGCGATGAGACAGAGCCAGGTCCTATGTACAAGGCCATAACCAATGGACGAGGGCCCATACCACAGGGAAGAGCCATCACTCAAGATACACCTGTCAGGATGCCCAAACAGAATGGACTCAAACCTGTCTGGAATTGATGTTAGTACTGGATTGTAACTACAGAGTTACTATGTGACATTACATCATATGGCCGCAGGGCTTTCAAATGGAAAGCCAACAAGCTTAGTGATTCATTATGGTATTAGGCATTAGAACAACAAATGTAACAGTGCATAGAGAATTTTACAATTTAGACCTTGAATAACAATAGAGTTCTGGTATTCACTGTGGAGTTTCAAGGCACTTAGTATGATATCATGACCTCTACAAATATAAATGTTTTCTTGTACTGACAGAAAGGTTTATACTCACCACATATGAAGTGCAACTACATTATCATAGCATTGTTTATCACGAGGATAACAATTTTGTGATATTTTGTAAATGCTGCTGGCAACAGCAGAATGGAAGAAAGTAGTAGGATAACCATAACTTTTCTACAACTCCCCCCCCTAAAATATCCCTTGGGAGGGATACCCCTCTCCACCAGGGATTGCCCACATTCTCCCTGGCTAAGATTACCCCTCAGATGTTCATCTGTTTCAGGATGTACCACTGCCAAAGGAAATCTGGGAAGGTTATGAATGGTATTCCGGGTGGGAGGCCAACTAATTTTACCCCTTCCAAAATGACTTGATTTTGAATTTCCTCTCAGTCCCGCAGAGGCCATCCTTAAGCAACCTCAGTGCACTATACAAGGATTGAGATGACTATTGTTTGTTGTGTCTGGAGGTCATGTCCTGTTAGGATGAAAGATCAATATCTTGACAACAAAGCAGGACAGACAGGAGTTGTTTGACTGCATATGAGTTTATTTTTTGCAATGTCACATGTATAGTGTATATACAAAAAGCACACAGCACTTATTCATGTTTAGGTTAGACTTTACAATTCTAAGGGTGTTGTAGAAACACCATCCTTGCAAGCTATTCTTTCAATATATAAGTAGGACAGAGCAGTTTCTTCTTGAACCTACGCAAAACAACAAGCTTAAGTCTAGTGTAATGAAGTCATCGAAACTTATGGCATACTCCATCTTTCCTTTTCTGAACCGAAGCAATAAATAACATTTACTGTTTAAGGAGATGATTCCATCTCCTTGCTTAACAGTTTAAATAAACCTGGTGTGCGTTTGTTGTATTGCTTGTTTCCAGGTGTGTCTGATCAGGGATGTCAGAGATATTTCTCTTGTTGAAACCAAGATTTCATGTCTGGTTTAATCTCATCTTCCACTGATGCTCCCAAAGTGGCTAAATATGCCAAATCAGTATTCAATTCACAGTACTCGATCACCATCAACGGGGTCAACAAATTTTAACAAAATTGTAATGAAATTGCAGCATTTGCAGCTTTGCATATTTAATATACGATGAATTCAATTAGAATGTGGAGATCTAATTCCAAGAAGCACCTGTGCAGATCGTCTTCATACACACATACAAACATCATCCATACATCATACATACATCATACATATAAAGGAGTGTTAGTTCAGTGGTTTACGCCTGTTCCTTCCAATCATAAGGCCCCCAGTTCGAGTCACTCCAAGGTTAATGTATGTCGTCCAGTTACAGAGTTGTTGAAAATTGACAATTCGTAATCATGAACGTTAAATATAAATCTAAGAGATTGACCTTGGTCAGCTTGCTGCTTTGATTTAAGCCAATGAGGCTTCTTTGCGAGTTCCTGCTTGCAGGAGGATCTAAAATACATACATACATACCGTCTCCTAAAGGCGATAAACTTGTGAATAACGGGTCATTTATAGTTTGTAATACCCTCTTTTCATATCTCATACAACAACTTACAGGTGTTTTTCCATACAGTATTTGTTAATGTTTTACCATAAGCAGACTTACCAATGACTACATAGTATTGCCAGAATAGGATCTTTATGACCATTGTGCCTAGCTTCACTGACCACCTGAACTGATGGAATACGGCTTTTGGTATAAATCGGCTACTGGATAAATTCTGGTGAAAGTGAGGCCGTGGTCGATGTACCTTCAAAGGAGAGGTGTTGGGATGAGTACTTTCTTTCCAAAAAGATTACGAATTAAAGTTCTACATGGTTGTTTAAGAATGCTTTGTGTTTTGGCTTGCACTGCCTTGTGTTCACCAATATCATTTAAGCCAATATATATGTGTTCTTAAATATGGGAGACATTTCCCCCAAATGTTCCCTCCTTCTGACTGTTATATGCCGTACTCTTTTTTTTTGAAGAAGGATAGGTTGTTGTAAGAAACAGACAATGTTGGATTTATTTGGTCCATTGCTACTGATGCCATTAGACTCATAGATAGACCTTTTCTGATGAATCTTTTCCAATATTGCAGGGAATATGGCGTAATTTGCGTTTAGATGGCAAGAAACCATTATTCAAACATGTCAATATAGAGTCTTTTTCCTACTACATATTCATTTTTTACCGTGATTGTCAGTTGGTCTTTGCGGGATTTCTGGTAGAATTGAACAAAACAATCTCCCCATTGCTATCATGTATATTGCAGTAGTAGTACTACTAACGTTGCAACTGCGCAATACCTCGAGCTGTAACTAAAGCTGATGGTAGCATACGCCCATGAAATGTCCCATTGACTTACACACTAAATCACACACGTAATATGGTCTACTCTAGATGGAAGTTCTCACTAGCTAAACGCTACCCATCACTAGATAGCTGACAAGTTGGCCTTTCATGGCAACATCAATTTTCCGTATCATGACCGTGAAAATAGTTTGCTATGTGAGCCCGAAGTTTTCGTCACTTGTAAACAAACCTCTATACTCAGTAGTAAACAATTTTCGTACGCTGCTCCTGGGCTGGCTAAAGTGTTCTAAAATTGCCTCAATTCACCCAATTTTTTCACCACATGTACCTCCATTCATGCCTTTCAACATCCAAACAGAAAGAAGCCAGATCCTAAAATACAAGGGCGTAGGAACCGGGGG
>JXUT01150562.1:0-11336 GCA_000934455.1 Apostichopus parvimensis | reverse complement strand
AATGTTTGTGTCTCATTCGAGATCCAGCCATTCTCTAAATGGAGCATATTTGATTGAATACAGTAGCATCATTATGTTTTTCATGTTAACTTAGTCGTATAACTTAAATTTCCAATCATGAGAACTATAATATATCTCAATTTGGTGCCGAGTTTATTAATTAAATACCGCAAAATGTCAGCATGATTAGTTTCCTGTTACACATAAACTGTATGCCACTGTATACATGGAAAAGGCTTTTCACGTTAAGAACTTATGTTACAAAGGGAACAATTACGTAGAAGTGAATCATAATATCTATACAATTATCACAAATCAGGCAAAAGGGTTTTTATTTATTTTGATATTCCATGGTAGATTTTTAAACCCTGGATTAATTATTTCATGATTCACAAGGATCAATGACAAGTCTGATGGTTCCTTTTTTATGAAGAGATTGCAGAAATTTATGTTCGTTGTCAAAGTTATGGACAGGGGTGCTAAAATTGACTAGTCTAGGATCATAGTAATGATGTAACACTGGTGCGCCCTGTGGGTCCTTTTCATATGGATAAAATCCATATAGAGTAATTTCTTCACAAAAGGTTTCAGCAGCCATCAGCATTATAAGTCCAGACGAAGGGTACGTCTTCATTTTCCATCTTCTAAATTTAGGAAATAAGAGATAAGAAATAGTTTAACCAAAACGAATAGCAAAGATGTGAAATACATCCACGTTGAAGTAACCTACAAACTGAATTTATTGGGATAACGTCTTTGCTCCGGGAGAGCGGTTATCTTTAAAGGATTATCTGAGTACGTTGAGATTTGAGACCCGGACATGAAAATGAAACTACAGATAATCGGGTTTCCCAACGTCAAGTTTGGTTTACTATCGTAATGCCCAATGCATTACATACATGTTTTATAATGTAATACACTAATACACAGTACTTTACAGTGCCTCGCATATACCTCTCTGTGTGCATTTTCGTGACCCGCCATGCGGGATCCAAAACGTCACGGCCAAACGGCACTACCGAACCTTCCCATTCTGACAAACGAAACTCAAGTCCAGCGAGCCAAAAAAGTAAATACGCCCACCGACCTGCAGAGACAAACCCCCAACCACCCACTCAAACATTCCAAAAACCACAAAAGGACGACCAGCACGCAGCGAAACGAAACACCCCTCCTCAGCACACCAGCGTCCAAAAAAAAGGCAGCCCCAGATAAACGGCGAAAATCACACTTCACCGCCTCCAGGATTGCCTGCCAATTGGCAAATTTCCCCCTAAACACCACATCACATCTATTCCTCCAAACAAGTTTTTTTTCACAACAGAACAAACACAGATAATACGGTGCAACACAGCAACAGAACAAACTGGAAGATCTTCCCCATATAAAACAAAACCCTGTCCTACCGACCATGAACGGTCTCCTTCTGTGTTCGTGATTATGTAGGGTTTGGATGTATAGTGCGTAAAAATCAATAACAAAGAATAACCTTTTTTTTTCTACAAAAAAACAAGCGGACGTCTCTATATTGTTGTTCATTTGGTCCTTGATATGTTACTGAATTCAAATGTTCATCGCGGACACGGCAATATGAGCGGTTTGTTATTGAACCTATCTATTGGTAATGACATGAGCGATATTTTCTTGGTGCTTCACATATGCCTCGTTCCAATATTTCTAGTTTGCGAAAAGAAAACAAGCAACGAGAACTTTTATATGGATGATATGGATCCATATTTAGAGAGTGAATAATCCCTTACAAGTCACACTGAAAGTTAAATTCCAGCGGTTGTAGTTCTTTGCTCAATAAACTGCTATAATCTGTCTGTATCCTTAGGCCACAATCACATTATCATAACATTTTATATGACGAGATATAAATAACTCAAATTTTGGGTAATATTTGTGAATGCAGCTAACACTTGATTGAATTTTGCTGTCGATGTTATTGCGCTGCAAGCGTTTATGTTTATTTTACCCCAATGATATTGTGATAAATTCTCCACCAAGACAAAATGGAAATGTCTGAAACATCGACAGGTAAACAAGCATTCCACATGCTACACATTTGTTGTCTTAATCAACGAAGGACCGTACTATGAGGGGGCATGACATCACAGCCCCTCTTTTTTCGAGTGACTCACTGGAGTAACATTGGGGGAGGAGGTTGAGTAATTACTTCAAATGGGTAACACTTCAGTTATAGGGACACGATATTGATGTAGAGTTTTCAAGTAACAATACAAAATGTAAATGCCATGGCTTTAAGTATTTTAAGGAAGTGTGTTACTACCTAATCTGTAGAAAATAGCAGCAGCAAGTGCTTTATTCACATCAGCATATGATAACATTGAATGCGTTGTATTGGGCTGATGTGGCTTTATTCAATGGTAACAATACTCGTTATTAAAAACTTAACCTCAAATGTTTCTTTATTGTTTGCCAGCAAAGGAATGCAGTACGTGTAAACGTTCTTGTGCGCTGTGCGTTGTGCGTTGTGCGTTATGGGTTGTGCGGTGTGCGTTCAGGACATACCGATGGGGATCATGGGGTATTTATTCTTACACTCAACTACACATAGTTTAATTCAGAGTTATTTATGTAGAAGCAAACTTATGAGAGTGCACATGGTTGACTTGATTCTTTATCTTTACATAGGACGGTGTCAGCATCGCGTAAGCTACGAGTATGGGTTATGGGAAATGCGAGACCTTTTGTAAGGACAAACATAATTATGTTGAGCAGGAGTGCCAGAACCTCCTACCCCCCCCCCCCAAATCACGCTAGTAGAGATGGCCCTGCGTTGTACAACAATGAAGGGTTACACTCTCCCCTTGTACAATACATAACAAGACATGTTTACCAGCAACCACGAGCCTTTAGGTTAAATATCATATCCCTACCTAAATACTGCATCACGCACCGTCATGTATTTTGAACACACCCCGGCGTCTTTTACCTATATGAAACCTTGTTCAGATCATTTTGGTAATACAAATTTCACATGTGTCCAAAACAATATAAAGGGTATAATTTCGAGACGCCGAATTGAATTGGAAAACCGTGAAGACTACTGTTTACATAATACAACATTAAATAAAGAAATACACTCAGGTTTTAATACTTTACCATCTTTCCCAACAATGACAGAGGCAACATATTGTCACAATTCGAGCATTCATGCTGAAACCTTGCATAAAGGCCGAGTCTTTCATATATAGCAATTTTGAATACGTGAAAACTGAGACATCATAAGTGTGTATACTTACTTCTTAGCTAAACCGCCAGCAGTCTTGTAGCTGAACGCAAACCTGGTATTTAGGTTATTCTTCTTAACGTATCCAGCTATATCCTGAAGTTGTTTCGAAAATGGACTCCCATGTGGCAATCCTTTTGCAAACCAAAGAATACTATCATTTAACGATCGAAGATTATCCATTATAGCGTCATAGACCGTACCGTTATCAGGAAAAATGATATCGTTGAATACTTTAGTTGTCATCTCAACGTTGATCATCATTAGCGTGGTCTTGTTGCCTACGTCATCACTGAAGCCTTCTGTTTCCGCCATATTGGCCCTCATGACGTAATTATGCTTGTCAATTTCATTGCCGCATTTACTCTTTGAGAGTATTCCACTATTTCCTACTATTGCACATTTCGGCTGCGTTGTCAATGTTTCGAACGATGAGTCTATTTCGTTAATGGGACACTGTTTTCTTTTACTAGAAAATCCCTCTTCTTTGCTCTTCCATTTGCCAAAGGTTTGTTCGAATAACATATGTTTTGGCTCAGCGTTTTTATAGACGAAAATAGTGATATCCGTAGAAAAACAGGTTTGCATAGTTCTGAAAGATAGAGTCAGAGAAAAATAATTCTACGTTCAACGTAAAAAAAATGGTTTACATGAGGCTCAAATTAATATACACAGTATGCGCAGTTTTGTGGTATCTGGGTATACAAGACGGAAAACAGAAATAAAACAAGATGTAAAATTTGTACATGGAAAGACATTTCGAAAACATTGTTTTCATCAGACATGTTAAAGCCCTTCTCAAAAACATACAATATATCACGTGGTTATACTGTGCAAACTTTTTTATATAAACATCTTTCAAGGCGGTCATTTTCGTAGGTTTGCTGTTTTGTAGTATAACAAACCCTTGTTCAATATATATATATATATATATAGCTAAATGTATACTTTGGTCGACATTTCATGGTAAAAATTGAGCCATTGCGTGGACTTCTACATTACGTCGACAATTTGGTGTCCACGTATATTTGAACATTATTTTTCGACCACTCATAGGTACCTATCACACAATGGAAATACTATTCCTTGTTTCGGAGAGCGCAATCAATTTTGTGTCTCACTCCCGTCTGTTTAGTATGTGGTCTCCAACCATTAACCACGTGTTGAAGTTGAATGACGTGTAAGTTAGTGATTTCAAATTGGGTCATTAAGAGGAGTTCATGTTTTACGTGTTTTACGGAATAGTTTGATAGGTATATTTTCATTTCAATGCTGTCAATAGTTGTATTTTAAGACTAGTCGTATCATACGCTAGTGAAACTGTTGACACAAACACTAATTAAACTTAATGCAACACAGATATTTAAATGTAGTCCATACTCTTGACATGAGTGAAGCCTAATTTCTACTGGGGGTTATCTCCACAACCATATAAAAGACAGGCTGTAATGTATAACTTCCAATGCACATTTTAATGTAAAGTGATCACATACATCCCCAAATGTGTTGTCAAGTTTCTAACTCACCTTAAGTTTGTTTCTCTATAATTGTATTTCCCACTGCCAAGATATTAAACTAAACTGCTAGATGGTACTTCCAGAAGTTATGTTGTAGAAAAAACAAATATTTTTTTAACGTATAGCTGCATATTTTAAGCATTTTCATATCTGGTATTGCATAAGAGGCAATATTAATTCTCTGTTATCAATTGGTTTTATATAAATTTATTTGGTAGGTTTCAGTATGGTTATTTAAAAATTAACTCTCACTGCCTTGTTATTGTTTTAAATAGAACAAGCCAACTTAAAAGAAAAGTTGTGTTTTGATTTTCATAATATAAATATTTCATTTCTGGTCTCTGGAAAGTGACAATTCATGCTGGATCTTTATGTCAGCTACACTAGGCAACATGTGAGTGCAAGTATATTGGCAGTAAGGGATATATTTCCATTTTATCAGTGTGATCTTATACTCCGACATCACAGGGGTGAGCCAAAACAGCACTCTAGAAGAAACTGAAACCAGAATAGGTAGACTGCTTCAAAACCTTGTGTTGCATACGATTTATTCTGCATTGCCTCCAATATGGTCGACTGCCAATTTTCTTAGATCTCTTGTACTAACATCCTGATGGCATAGTTCCTCAAAGAGACTTTTAATCTTCCTTATCAAGATTGAATGCATGCTATAATGAGATTGGAACACTCTTCTCTATGTGCATACGCATGATTTTCTTTGGGAATATTTGAATGTGTACCTCTGCGTGTTAACGCAGCATGTAATGGGGTTCTGAGGATGGTACATTCCCTCTCAGAGCCTGGAGATTTTTCAAACATGAAAACCTACATGGAGCCACTTGGGGGGGGGGGGTCAGGGGGGGGCTGTGTGTAAGTAAAAAACTGGAAATTGTAGAAATAATAATAGCTACTTGTTGCAATTCCTCACCATCGGAGAGCTCTTAACTGCCATATATTTCTGTTGCACTGTGCTGAAGTAGCTAGGCTAGTCAACTTAACTAAGAAATATATTTCTCCCTCGGTTCAAGATCACTAAGATCAAGATGTATTCACACTCATGTTTTTTACTTAAGAAAAAGTGGAGGTATTCTGTAGGTATTTCAAACTTCAACTGCCTTGAAATTTCTTATCATGATTGTTGTTTTGTTGTTTTCAAAAATGATGACAAGTTGTTTGTATGGTTTGTCTGCATTCCTTGTTTTACTTTTGCATGGGATGCTTGCTTGTTTCTTAGAGGAAGTAATATCATTTTGTTTGCAATGTTTTTTAGAGGAAGTAATATAATTTTGCTTGCAAAAGACAGGACCTACTTTAGTGTTTGGTTTCTTGTATTGTATGTGTGTATGGAATTGATAACATTGTATCGTTTCATGAGCCCAATATTGTGCAGAGCAATCCTCGACAAACAATTTCATGAGTCAACCCACCTGTTTGGGAATTTCTCGCCACATCGAAAAATCCACTCTCCATTTACGACTTTGGAGAAAATTGACATGCGGAATATCGCTCTACATTCCTGCAATCAATATCATCAACCACGCTCATTGCATTCAAAGCCCATCCTTCGTCTAGATTGCCTTGCAATTGATATAAAAAACGCTAAGTGGACACCAATCAATGCCCAAAAAAGTGTATATCTCTAACCGACTATGTAGTAAAAACGACAGATGAAGAAATGGCAAAGGCATTCATTAACTCAATTACACGTTTTCGATATACAACTTTTTTTGCACCAAATGTTAACTTTTAACACAGGTCGACCAAAGGTTGGATTTAGTGGAATGTATATATAGCTGCATGCATAACCTAGTTGCTACTCTGGAAGACCTTGTTAATTTAACTGGAAAACGATACTTATATTGGAGATATATATATACAGGTACATCAAAATGAAACATTGTTATGAAATTTTCTTTACGATTTCCCTTCCCGGATAAACCAAAACAATTCCTTTGAAATTACGACGGAATCGGATTGAAATAATCCGACACGATTAAAATAATCCGATTTTCCAAAACTTCTGCTAAATCCAGCAAAAATCCGTAAGTCGCTCTACAAAAACCAAACATTGGCTGTTTTACCTCCAATCACTTACCAAATTTAATTATTGAATCTCACTCTAGTTTAACAGTTTCCCGTTACCTATATATATGTATATGTATGTGTATGTGTATGTGTATGTGTATGTGTGTGTATGTGTATGTATGTGTATGTATGTATGTAAGTGTGTATGTGTATGTATATGTATATGTATTTACAAAACACTTTCAGGATGCTGCTGCTTAATTTACAGAGATATATATAAAAGAGTATACAGAGATGTATTCTTTTTTTCGACACAAACAAATAATTCAACGGAAAGTAGGTTTCACCGGAAACATGTGTACAGTTCATACAGGGTAACACAAGAAGAAGAAGTTTACTGCCAATAAGGCACCGAAACAGAACGTGGAAACATATACCGTAATGTCAAGAAAAAAGAAGAAATTAAAAACAACGAAAGCATGCCCAGCTTAACATCTAGAGCTAGTGTAGGTTTTTAAAATTCAGTAACCATATGTTATTTAAATGAGAAGTCACACAGAGGCTGGACACGAAAACCAAACAAGTTTATCCACTCTCCACCAAGCACAGTCATTTTACAGAGAGAAGTATCACGTTTCAATTCGAAAGGAATATATACATTGTATATAAGATCCTGATACCATCATTGATCGGGGATTATTAACAAGTTGAAAATCTGAACTGTTTGATTAATTTGGTAAAAGGTGGTTTCTGTGCAAACTCTGATGCTCAGCTGTGTCCAACTCCTGTCCAACACCCCTGTCCAACACCCGTGTCCAACACCCTTGTCCAACACCCGTGTCCAACCCCCGTGTCCAACACCCGTGTCCAGCACCCGTGTCCAGCACCCGTGTCCAGCACCCGTGTCCAGCACCCGTGTCCAGCACCCGTGTCCAGCACCCGTGTCCAGCACCCGTCCAGCACCCGTCCAGCACCCGTCCAGCACCCGTCCAACACACGTCCAACACACGTCCAACACACGTCCAACACACGTCCAAACACACGTCCAACACACGTCCAACACCCGTCCAGCACTCGTCCAACACCCGTCCAACACACGTCCAACACCCCTCCAACACCCTCCAACACACGTCCAACACACGTCCAACACTCTTCCAACAACCGTCCAACAACCGTCCAGCAACCGTCCAGCAACCGTCCAACAACCGTCAAACAACCGTCAAACAACCGTCAAACAACCGTCCAACACTCATCATGATGGATAACATCGTCCATTTTAATCAGTGGTAATAATGTAGCTCTCACATCTGGGTCACCTGATGAATTCCAAAAACTAAACATGTATTATAGTCAGAAATTAATCACTTGAGTAGAATGTTTTTTTTTTAACATATTTAGTCCAGACTAGTTCTATATTTATGGTTATAATATACATTGCTATGTCAAGTAGAGGTCATGGAGAATCCATCTTTCAACACTAGTATTAATATGGTCACGATCGCTAATTGTACAGAGGTAAGCAGTACAGGTGTGCACGTCTGAATGCCTTCGGGTATACAGGTGTGTAGTCTACAGTATGGCTAGATGCACGCTGTTACGAGCTTCACGATAGTCAAACATGGGTCTAACATGTTATGGTTTTTGTGTTTAAGGGCGACGTAATGCAGAATTCGGGTTTTCGAATGTTTAAGCCAAGATAAAATTAAGAACTATATTACTGTTTGTAGATAGCTATTTAGGTCTTCACGATTCACGTTTAAAATATGCCAAATCTCTGGAATGCTCCTTGAAGGTTCGGTTAATAATGATGGTGACTCCTCAGTGTGGGTCAAAATGTTAATTTTGTTTTGTAAATTCTGATAACTTAACCAAAAACATTCTTTTAGTTTCATAACAACAGATGACATTTCAACACAAGTTTTCCTTGCAAAATTTGTACTGCACTTTAAACAATTCATATTTGGCCATAAAAACATTTAAACAACAGCAACAATAACAATAGCAGAAGGAATGTCTAGCGTAACAATGAGCGTGGAAAGAGCTATAGCATATACCTTTTAAATATTGTCCTGTGTGTTAGGCCTATCCTAAATGCACTTTTGTCGTGTCTTATAATGGTGGGGTTTTGTTTATGATAATTGTTTCTAGTATGTAAGGTAATTTTTCGAGACAAGCATTTAGTCTTTAGTTGGTCCCGCGCGTTGATATATGTATACCCATTTATAGTGCATATCATATATTGCACCTGGACAGAGCCTTCTCCTTTTCTCGCCTGATCCTGTTTTACCCGCAAACTATATGTATATATAAAATTGGACAATATCACTGCTCTAATTGTTGACCACCTTATAGTGACAAAGAACTTAGTAAACAGCAGTGCAAAGTTAATAGATAAACCCAATGTCTACGAAGGAGCAATGAACTTTTTGCCCATACATTTGTGTGTGTACATGACAAAGCACCGTATGATACGGTACTTATCGTTGCATAGCTCATACTTACATGCACGGTTGTAGAAGAAATATAGAAGATGGGCAGGCCTATCGAAGAAATCCTACAAAATGGACGGGGAGGGGGGGGGGGATTGAAGAGATGATAGACACGTTTCACGATACGGATGTACTGTTAAATGGTAAAAAATGACGAATATATGAATAGGATGTAAATATGGGTATACACAATGATAGCGCAAGGTTAGACCAAAAACCATAACGAGTAACGATACTAGTTTGGTCAAACGGAACTTAATTAGGACCTAGGTCCAAGTGAGACCTAGCATATGGCTAAATTGTTATGGTAGCTGCAACGATTGAATCAAGAGTGTAATTCATGTTAGTATGACTAATATTACTTATATGACTAACACAAGGCATTGGGAGCTAACTTGACGCCATATGACCGTGCATGACATACATTGAAGTACACGTTTCCAGGCTACGTAGTAGTACTTTACTAGCCTACTTACTACTTATAGCCTATGCTACTGGCAAATATCATAGGCTTAACGTTAGGCTAGGCCTAAGAGCAGCCACTAACACTATTAATCTACGTTACGCGTTACGCGTGGCTGATACTGATACTGGTCAATCAGTTGTAATAATGAATACAATATACATTCTTTTTATGTTGAAGAAACATCTATTGACAAAGCCTTCTTCTCAGCTGGAGCCAGTCATAGGAGTTTCTCATTGTCAACACGAGACAAGCAATATGCCTGACATAGACTAAAGCGTTGACAATGAAAATGGGAAGCTTCACCCAGCAGTGATGCAGATGCAGATGAAGAAGACATGGAATATGAAACAATACTGAATCAGGAGCTATATTGATTACTAGACGGAAATCATCAGGCAAAGCTTCTCCACTTACAAAGAGAATAACTGATGATACACATGGATTTATTAACAGTATTGAAGCTGATACAAAGAGACAGTTATCAGGATTCGTTGATACTAATGGTGATCTATGACTTTACTGATGCAAACAGGAACTCTAAAAGGCATTAATCGCATCTGATTGAAAGTAGTTTTCTTATTCCTAACTATTCATTGTACTATATATCATCCATTACATCTTGAAAGTGTTATGTTCAGTAAAAAAACAATTATAGTGTAAATTTTGTTTAAAGTACAGATCATCTTTTGTTACTTCTTTTGTTTTATTACTTAGCTTTCAATCATCACTGCTCTAATTGTTGACCAACTTATAGTGGCAAAGAACTTAGTAAACAGCTGTGCAAAGTTAATAGATATACCCAATGTCTACGAACTTGGAGCAATGAACTTTTTGCCCATACATTTGTGTGTGTACATGACAAAGCACCGTATGTTACGGTACTTTATCGTTGCATAGCTCATACTTATATGCACGGTTGTAGATGAAATATAGAAGATTGGCAGGCCTATCGAAGAAATCCTACAAAATGGACGTAGAGGGGTTGAAGAGGTAATAAACACGTTTCAAGATACGGATGTACTGTTAAATGGTAAAAAAAATGACAAATATATGAATAAGATGTAAATATGGGTATACACAATGATAGCGTAAGGTTAGGCCAAAAAGCATAACGAGTAACGATACAAGTTTGGTCAAACGGAACTTAATTAGGACCTAGGTCCAAGTGAGGCCTAGCATATGGCTAAATAGTTATGGTAGCTGCAACGATTGAATCTACTTAGCTTTCAAATGGACTTTAGTGAAGTATGATATCAGCTAACTTGGTTTATTCATCGAAGGTTATGTGTGTACTTTATACTTTATCAGCCAAAACGACTTTGTTTACATAGATTTTGTTTGTTAACACCATCACAGTAACGCCTTACAAAATCAATTGAACAATTTACAAACCTGTACATAGAGTACTAATATGACATGATGATGGTACCCCTAGCTTTGGTTTAGCATCACAATGATCTGTTCTTAGTTAACCAACCTTGTTCTGACAAAACCACATTGTAATTAAACCTGTTGAGACATGATATATGTGCTTCCATTGCAAACTTTTGTATTTGTTTTATATTATTGAATGGAGAATTCGT
>JXUT01150557.1:0-14619 GCA_000934455.1 Apostichopus parvimensis | reverse complement strand
TTTGCATGTGATTCATACCTGCTGGCCAGAATTTGGGAAATCTGCATGCAGCTTTGCTACGTGTGAATCAAGCTCTTCATCACTGATACTTATGTATTTCTTTCGAGCTGGTAGATTGAGGGTTGATAACTTCTTGTACACGTACGATGGAGAACAAGAAAGGTGTTCTGCCATTTGCCTACATGTATAGCCTTCATGAAGCAGGAACTCCAATTGCTCCTTGCTTACATCAACCTTTGGCCGGCCACCTTTAGACCCTGCAGAAAAGGAAAATTATAAGAATGTGTAATTAAGTCAGAAATACTTTTATTGGTTTCAAGCATCACTACTTTAAGTATCACTGCTGATAGCTGTATATACATACAATACGTACATACAACATACACACAACATGTTTGACTATGGAACGCTGTATACTGTACATGCTCCGCATGTCCTCTTTATAAAATTATAACAGCATGATTCAATTTTTCGTCATCCTGATATGAGAATATGCTTGGTTCCAATTGTATTTCACTGTTCAGAATGTAAACAAAATGATTGTAAGTTGGAGAAAATTTCAGACATATTTTGCGCATACAAAACCAGGAGAATGACACAAAAAATGTGAGAGGTGTGAGATTGGTTTAAAAATTAGTAGCTGTGGTAAAACCATGAGGGTTGAATTGGCAGGTCTGCATTATGGGATTCCAAATTCCAAAAACAACCACGAAGCCTCACTGTGTAGATCTGAAATGATTTCTTTCCCATACTGTTGTCAGTAGCACTGACGACATTACGCCATTACTGTATATAACCCAGAAGACATCATGCAATGCTTTAAATGGCAAGCCGTCTCCATTTTGGCGTTTTTGCTAGGGTCTATACGTGTTTACAGTGCAGAAGCTTTATGCTGTTGCATGCTGCAGTAATTATACTGGTGAAAGCCCAATATTCATAAGGTTCTATATTCATAAGGTTCATTGTTCATAATGGTCATTTTCCATAAGATTCATTGTTCAGAAATGTTCGCTATTTAAAATGGGCAAAACGGTTTATTGTTCATCAGGTTCGTTATTAATAATGGAAGAAAAAGGTTCGTTCTTCATAATTGGTAAAAGGGTTCGATATTCATAATAGAGCAAAGGGTTCGTAATTCATAATGGGAAAATCGCACTCTCTCCTATTATGAATAACAAACCTTTTTATCCATTATGGATTACGAACCTTTTGCTCTATTAGTATTATGAATATTATCGAACCCTTTGTCCCATTATGAATAACAAATCTTTTTCACCATTATGAATATCGAACCCCTTTACCAATTATGAACAACGAACCTTTGTTTCCATTATGAATACCAGACCTTATGAATTATGATCACTTTATATTATGAACAACAAACCTTTATTTCCATTACTGAATAGAGAACCTTTTCATCTAAAAATTGCATGCTATGAATAAATTAACCTTATGAAAAATGACCCTTATGAATAGCGGACCTTATGAATATCGGGCAGACCCCATTATACCATATCATATATTGGCTTCTCAAAGGTTCAACTATAATAATATAGTTAGAAGTATAGCCAGCTGATTAGCCTAATGTATTGTTAGTCTAACCGATACACTAGACGACCCAGTAGTACAGTAGTTTACAGAAGAACCAGTAGTACAGTAGTATAGATATAGGCTAGGCTAATAATATTCATTTCATTGGTGAAGTGGCCTAACCAAACACCTGTACCTGTATGTCTAGGATGTTTACCTTTTTGTGGTGGTATGCGGTCGGCAGAAAACACTGGTCTGTCTGTCGGTGGTTCTTCTGTTTCATGATGATGTGAATGACGTTCCCGATGAGCTGAAATATGCTGTGCAAGGTTTTGGATGGAATCTTTTATTTCGTCAAAAGTTTCACTATCTAAAAAGTTACGAATTCTGCCTATGTTACTTAAACAAGATGTAAGTCGCCTCTGTTGTGCATCATACTGATTGTTCCCCTGTGCAAGTGAGGAAACAACACTTCGAATTGTGTCTCTAACAACAACAATTATTTGATCGCATTCCAGCAATGTTAGATGTGAATGATTAGCCGTAGCCATGATGTACACGTGCAACGAGGATCGACTAAATCATCATATGTGATGAGCAATTGAATGCGTTACGACGAACATTACCCTAAATTGTATTTATATATAAGCCACATATCAACATTTCCACTTAAGTGGAATTGTATTTTACTTAAGCAGAATAGAATTCCACTTAAGTGAAATTGACGCCCAAAAGATGTTATTCCACTTAAGTGAAATTGTATTCCACTTAAGTGGAATTCAATTCCACTTAAGTGGAAATGCATTCCACTTAAGTGGAATTGTATTCCACTTAAGTGAAATAGATGGGCTATTTAGCTTAAGTGGAATACAATTCCACTTAAGTGGAATTGTATTCCACTTAAGTGAAATACAATTCCACTTAAGTGGAATGCATTTCCACTTAAGTGAAATACAATTCCACTTAAGTGGAATGCATTTCCACTTAAGTGAAATAGAAATGTCCATTTCCACTTAAGTGAAATTGAATTCCACTTAAGTGGAATACATTTCACTTAAGTGGAATTCCATTTCACTTAAGTAGAATGTATTCCACTTAAGTAGAATGTATTCCACTTAAGTCGAATTGCGAGGTAAATGTTAAAACGGCTTGCCATACGCGCGCTGTGTGGGAAAGCAACGGAGAGTGATACGGCCCCGTACGTGTGTTGAACAGCGGACAACGAAGACAAGTGACGCTATTGCCAGGAGTTCGTGCAGCTGTAACATTTTTCGCACCTTTCAATCTATGCAACTATCGATTTCTTTGTGAATCCATCTTTCATTTAGTTTTTGAAGGAGTGATTAATTACAATCGTGGTACTAATGCCTAAATTTCGAGTGTGAGAGGCGTTGCCAGTCTTTTGTTTATTAACGGTGACTGTATTCGAGAGATCAGTAGTTAGCTGAAACTCCTGCAAAGTTTCGTTTGTGTCAGTTAAATCGACTTCGGGCTGTGATCCACTATCTAATACTAATTTATCAAACCTGTCTCAACGTTGCCTGTAGTTTTCTCTAGAAACTGGACTTTCTTTCCTTCTGACCAATGTTTGTGGCCATATCAAAAGACAGTGAAAAGCCTATGGTAAGAACAAACATACATTTTAAACCGTTTAGGTAGGTCATTAGACCCGTATTCAGTTATGTATAGTTAAAAAATACTAACTTCAAACTTACAATTAGACAGCAATATAAGCTTCTGCGACCGATGTGTCATTCTAAGCTTAACCGTGGTCCTACGGTTAGAGATAAGCTACTGCACGTCTGAACTTAACCGAGATGCACAGATACTGACACCATCAAGTATTGTGAATATAAGCACAGGCTTGCAGTTCATGCATGACTAGGACCCATTAACCTTTACGTAAAGTTAGGCATAACTTAGGCCAAGGAATTATTAACAGCTCCATGTGTAGGCCTGTCTTAAAAGAATAGTGCTGTTTCAAATTTGGGATTTGTGGAATAAGTTTCAAATGTCATTTTCTCATAAACTGTAAATCAGATATGCTTGGTAAGTGTTGTTTAGTAATATTCAGGTCATCTATCATTAACATGGTAATTACCCAGTCTTGTCTTGACTATTCATTTAACTTAATGACATATCCAAAATCCAATTCGACACATATGCCCACAGCATTAAAAATGTGCCCTATAGGCCTATGCTACAATTACATTCAAGTGGATCAATTTAAGGCTATTCATTTGTAATATCTCAGCTGTTTCTCCTTGCAATGAAGGATAGATTGAATGACAAGTCTTGAAAGATGTGCAAATCTTGAGCGATATTTCTGTCCATATACTGCTCTGTACAAAACATTGATGGCAATTACGCACAACATATGGTACAAACTTTTGACCAATTTCACCTGATATTCAATGCAAATACCTCAAAAAATGAGATTCCATTACAGAATATAAGTTAATTTAAGGTTATGTGTATGTAGTTGCAATACCAAGTTAAGTAGCCTGCCTAGTTCTTATACTGCAGTACTTTAATTCTTACTATACTTCCAAACATTGCAACAAATTATAAATGCAAGTTCTGTGGTAGTGTAATGTTAAGTGTGTCTATCAATTGATTTATCCACAGCAAATAAATCTTTGTCAGATTTGGTACCAAATAATCACTTCCTAGAGACATCAGCTTTTGGTTTATGAAATTCCAATGCATTAGGTTTTTAAAACGTTTCGAAGTTTTAAAAACTTTCTTTATGATTATTTTATTCCATTTTACAGGCCCATTGGTTAATAACAAGCCAAGTTTCCCCATGGATTGCAATTAAATTATTAAAGTAGATGTAGTCCTAATGTTAAACAACTGTGAACATATCTTTCTTAGATGATTGTTTCAACATTTTGTTATGTACAGGCAGTACAGTATAAGTCTGTAACATTATTTCATAATAAAGCTTTGTGTATTTAGAGAAATATGGTATTCACTAATTGTTAATGCCACGTATGTTTTATTTTCATTGTTCTTTCAGCTTAAGTCATTTATTCAACTAACATTATGAATCATTAAAGCATTAAGTATTAAAACAAAGTAGTTTTATCGAACATGTTAGCCTCTTCCATGCATGACTGTATCTTTGGTAGTACTATGCTTTTTTTTATATGAATTTCATGGGTTATATATCAAACATATACCCAATAAAGATTCACACTAGACAAGGTGTAGAAAGTGCAGTGGTTGTGACGAGACAGGTAAGGGAGATAGCCAGGTATGCAATATAGCAATCCTTTCTGCAATCTAATTTTACTTTATTCAAGAAGTATCCAGCAAATTATGCTATCATGTGTATATTTGCACAGTTATAGCCACTTACTAGAATATCCAAGTGCTTAAAATGTACCAGATCATGGCTAAAATGAAGTTCCCACTAGCATTTTCTTGAATTACAACACACATCAGTTTACTTTATTTTAGTTTAAAGGCTTTATGGGAGCAGTCCAATAATATTTGCCTCTAGAGTATAATAAGCAGTAATACTGGGCTTGTGCTAGGTGAACATTTTAATGTCTATACTGGCAGAAAAATACAAGTGCCTTATTTTTTATCTGGCTAATGGAAAATTCTTTTGACATTTCGCCAGTAAATAGCTTAAAAAGCTTAATTAGCTTGAGTTATATACTATTAGTAGGCTTGAAGGGACCTCATTGATAATATTGATTCTTTGTTGAAGGCAAGTATAGTACATCATATGAAATGGCAAGGAATCACTTGGCTTTGTGGTATAATCAATATTCTCAAGATATTGATCAGCAATTAGAAAGAAACTTGTAAACTTGAGCAGGACATCAATAATAGCGCTATCGTGGTAATGCTTTTATGCCATTTCTTGATTTATTTGTAGAGACAACAATATTTTTAAGACATCAAGATGAACACAAGGATACAGCTTGGATCAAATTTAATGTCCAATACATTTCTGGCCATTATCATCATATGCAGCAGTTTCACATGCCAAGGTGAGTTATAACAGTCAATTGACTATCATTTATCATATAATTATAAGTTTCATCTTTGAACATGTTTAGATCTAGTAAAAACTGGCAGGCGCGTAGCCAAGGGGGGGGGGCGTAGGGGGCAGCCGCCCCCCCTTGAGCATATTTTTTTTTTTTTTAATGTTTTCATGATATCGCAAGTATTTTCAAATGAAAAAGAAAATGATAAGATGCAACTTACAAGGCCTGGGAAGTGCCTTTTCCAGCGATCTGGGAGGCATTTTCAGCCAAAATTTTCTTGTACGCTTCGCGCCAACTCATGGTGGCGCTACGCTTAGATAGTTTGCAATGCCAAATCTACAGTTTCGCCCCTCACTTGGCAAATTCCTGGCAACACGAATTGACTTTCATTTATCATAATTATAAGTTTCATCTTTGAACATGTTTAGATCTAGTAAAAACTGGTCATGTAAACAAACAATACATGAAAACAAACTCTATAGAAGAAGCATGGGAGACTTTAGCTGTCAGTTGTTAATCCAGGCAATAGTGATCTTAATGATTGATGGATTTGCTTGTGTATAACGACAAAAAATAAGGAGACCTGTTTAAAGATTGAGAAATCTATATTTTCCTGTTTCTTGCAAATAATTTGGCTTTGAATTTAAACAACCTTGACATGAAATCTGTACTCGTCAATATCAAAGTGCCTTTCAATGTATTATAAAGCCTAATTACCGGAAAATTGACTGCATTTAACTGGAATAAATTTGGACTTTGTATAGCATTGTTAGTTTCATTTTGTACATTTTCATTCATATCTGATGTATTTTATACAATACTTGGTATGGTGATGTAACTACATGTTCATTGGACTAAACAAGTTTACCTCATGAATATTTATGGTGGGTGGGGCTTAATGGGAAATTGTCAAAAACAGTTTTTATAATCATGATATCTCAACGTCCACAAGTTGAATCAATTTGATAGTGATACGTGGTAGATAGATTGCCCCATGATGAGCAGATGTGCCCTATGGTTCTTGGTTCTCATCTCATGAATATTAATGAGTGGGAAGGGCTTAACATAGAATTTGGTTCATATTGGTACGGTGATGTTGATACATAATAAGCACATTTTCAACTTGATGTCATTAGTTTTCAACAAATTGCAAGAATTGCTTAAGTTATACCCAAGACAATTAACGAAATGTTCCATGATTTTCATCCTTGACATATTAGGTTTGTCACACTACATTCATTACAATCAACTGTGTTGTTTTTTGTGTGCATATCACAGTTATTAATAAGTGAACATAAAATTGTTAATCAGATATCTCTGAAATAGTATGTCTAATTAGCTTGATATATATTTAGTTGAATAATACAATATAAGTATATATAGATACGTATATGCTTTATATTAGATCATAAAATTTGACCTCATTAGTATTCATGCATGTTATTGTATCTGTTTTTATTCGATGTCAATAAATAGACTTGGTCAACATAATAACTGACTCCTTCAGTTTGGTGTGCACAAGTTCATAAATATTAACATGTACATGGCTTACCACACTATGAATATTTTTAGGCATTGTAACCACTAAATGTTTTTGTTGTACTAAATATAGTCATTCATAAGCTTTGTTTGTTCAATATGAAAATCACCCAACTGTCACATTGGATAAGAGAACTATAAGGCGAGCATGTATTTAGGAGTTCTACTGCAAGTTTACCACAATCTCATTTAGCCAGTTCTACGACCACATAAAAGCACTGAAGTTGTAATACATTACTACGGCATCTATTATGATGTACATTTCATTTGATACACAAGGCCATCTTCTGCTTGGAAACTACATCATGCCTTCTACTGTAACTATGCTTCATTCAAAACTCATCGAATTCTGTTCTTAACATAACAAAAACTATCAGCAAAATACACCAAAAAAATCAATTCATTGATGGTAAGGATCTACCTAATGCATTGATGTTTGGAATGGCTGGCAAATTATTGCATGTTTTGAAGGCTATAATACTAGTAACATTAAATTTAACTTGTAACAGAACCTGTCAGCCTTAAGATATATTACTAAATATAGGGTACTTTGGAAGTAATAAAGAAGGCAGAAAAGGTTTCATGGTACATTAGTTGTTAGCGGACAGATTGCTTGCTTCAGAAGAAAGAGGAGCATGGTCTCTGTCACCAGAAACTAAATGCATTGCAACCATGTACACATCCCTTAAAGTACTGTTACTGAGGAGTTTGCTTGTTACATAGCTCTGAATCAAATTACTGTAGGGCAACTTAATCCATCCTTTCAAATTAAGTTTTGTTCTGGACTGCATTGCCTTCATATCAACTCCAACACCATTTCACATTTCAACAATGTGGCACATCTGTGGAAGAAATTGTCCTATTTATCGTTTCGGATAGTTTTATCATAGTTAGAGGCCTATGGGTGTATGTATGTATGTATGTATGTGTGTATGTATGTATGTATGTATGTATGTATGTATGCATGTATGTATGTATGTATGTATGTATGTATGGATGGATGTATTTTAGATCCTCGCGATGCGTAATCACATTATGTGTAACTACATTAATGCAGACTTAACTCTTTATTTGTTTGTTTTAATTGTGAAATGTTGTAGAAAGTGTCCAATTCAAAGACAGTGATTATGCTGCCTCTTTAATTTGATACATATTAACACAGTTTAAACAATGTATGGGGGAAGGGGGCCTCTTGTTCCCATTTAAGGCCGGCAAACGCTTAGCATGAATAACAAATGGAGAAAAGACATTTCAATGTATTTTAGGATGCAAAGTGGATCAAAATATTATACTTTTAAATTAATCTTTGTAGTTACGTTTAATCTAATATTTTCATGTATAAATGAGACAGAATAAAAATGTTTTTTCTTTTGTAATGGAAATTGATGCAGGAAATGAAATTGGTGGAAAATCATGGACAGTTGGCCTACTGTACTTTACCCAAAATTGGAGGTTCCATTTTATTTCATGTGGATATGAAAGTTCTACATAGTATACATAGAAAGTGCTTTACTGTACAAAAAAACTGGTTGATTTCAGGTGGAATTTTGAAGGACATACTAAAAGACATGGGAAGCAGATATTTTTCAAACAAATATTTGTCCAAGACAATATCATTTAATGAGATGTCTTTGTGTAACATTAATTGATGTTTCTTAAAATTAACATCTAGTTGTGTGAAACTGTTCATTTAAGTGGATATTACTTTCATAGTATTCTTCAGAAAATGATCCAGCTGAAGTTTCTATCTACAGTTTATATTCAGATTTGATTTATACCCTATTCTTGCCAAGGAGTAGTGTCTATATGAAACAAAATACTTGGTGAGATTTTCGTGATTATGTCTGCAGCTTTCATCTGTGTGTTCAATCAGTTATTAACAGGGCTCCAGCCTACCAAGATCAACCTGGCAGGCATGCTTTCAAAAATCAAAACGATTATGGTGAAAATATCCTTATATTTTAAAGGCAGCTTTGAATCTCTTAGTTGACTATTTTCAGCAAACAAGTTAATCCAGCCTTGGTTCATTTGGTTTTGAAAAACTTAGCCATCATTTACATAACTACCTTGCTAGAAACATGACATGCATGTCACTTGTGTAATTGACCATTGATTCAGTCGTGCATATGTTCAAAACATATCTTTTAGCAGCAGTGTGCTAGTGTCATAATACTCTGGTATTTATTTAGTGCGATTGAACGAAACTAGTTATCCTTCACTGCATGTTTGAAAATTTGAATTTTATTGATCCTGTCATACCTCCATAGAGGGTGTGGTCTTTTGTACTAACAGGTTATCAGGTAATTTAAAGGATAGGTTTAATTTGTAATGGAGAGAAGGTGTCAGTTGCTGAGAGTGGGTGACAATCAATAAATTTGGTTTTCTGTGTATGGCGGGTTGGTTATAGGATAGAGAGAATAGCAGACAATCGAACTTACAGAAGTACATTAAATAATTGTACAAGGTTTGTTAAATCACTGAGTACGCTGTGACAAATAAATTATACTGTACACTACAGGACATGTGACTCAGTATGTGGAAGCATATTGACAGCATTTACATACTAATACTGATTACAAGTAGAGACATTTGACGGTACTATGAACAAAACTGCATGCTTTAATTATTCATAAGCACTTGTCTATACTAGTTAAAGTTGAGTCATCTGATGTGAACAGTTGTCAATTCCTTATTAAGACATTAATTATATTTTCATTTATGTATATATGTATCTTTTTTTCTTTCTTTCTTGGGAGTCCTTTACCTTGTTAAGCCTGAATTGGCTTTTTAGAGGACTTCCCTCCACATGTATATATATATATATATTATCTGTGGAAAATCAAATAAATCAAATCAAATCCCATTGGCATTAGATAGCCTTAAACTCAGCCTTAAACTCACCTGTTATTCAGCAGATGACATGTTCTTAATGTGATCATTACTCTTGGTCTGGTTGGCATCAGAAGCAAGTTTATTGCACAATTACTCGGCACATCTATTATTGTATTAAGAGACATTGGAGTCAGTGATGTGCTCTTCATATACGAATACAGATAATCCTGTTTACTTGAGGTCATTATTGACATATAGATTAGATTTTAAGTTAAGATTGAAGTCAACCCTATTCTTTTGTTGGAATCATGAAATAATTCTTGTATGATTATTCATTATTAAAATTGAGTGATCAACCTGTCTGTAGAGGTGTGAACCTCACTAGAAGATTATGGAAAATAAATATTAATGCTTTTTAAACTGGACTTCAAACAATATATGGAACGAATGTGAACTTTACCATTTAATTAGACACAGCTCTGTTAGTTTGCAGATATTTCAAAGTGACTTGATGTTCATATCTGACTGGATACTTTGTACTAATTGTTAGATACTTTGTACTAATTGTTAGATCTGTTGTCAATTATTACAGTAGGATAAACTCTAGCGGCCTAGCCGATCTCCGTCAAACTATTTTCACTTAATTTTAAACTGCAATGACATGTTGTTTGTTGGCAATATATAGATTTGTTATTTTTTAGCTGCATACAAAGTATGCGATCAGAGAGAGGCGAAAGAGAGAGAGATGCATTTATAGAAGTTGCGAGGAAGGGAATGCCCCACTCAGTCAGTAACACCAAAATGTAGGAAACATTGGAAAAAAACATAAATAATTTAAGAAAGAGCACATTGTAGCTAGGTGAAAGTTGCTGCACTGCAAGCATGTTAAATTATTACTAGAGATTAAATATTGAAACTCCACATTTTCATAAAATTACTAAGCCATTGCTCACTATAAGTGTTTTCTTGTGTCCCCTGACAGATGTAAACTGTATGTATGTATGTATGTATATGTGATCTTCCCGCAAGCAGGAACTCGCGAACAACTCATCAACACTTTCCACAGATATTTTTGATAGTTGATAGTTTTTGATAGTTTTAGTTTGATTACAGTAGATTGTTCTCTCAATTGAGAGTAAAGGTTCAGTGAAGCAGTACAGTACAGTACAGTACAGTAGGCTATTCAATATCAGCAGCAGATTGCTTTACTGAACATCATGATGTCATGTGGAAAGATTATAGTTAGAATTTAAAGCAAAGGAATGTTTGTAAATGTCCTTGGTTGATGCAAGAAGAAACATGAAATAAATAATGGATGAAAAAAGGAAGGAACTTATAGAATAGTTTTTAGAAACAATATTCACCAGTCAAGGAATGCAGAGGAAAGGATGTCATTATTGTAAGTCACAATGTGGAAGATTCAAACATGGTACAGTCTCATATGTACATGCAGTCAAATCATCCTTCTTAGGTAGAATAGTGACCCAGGATAGGTAGGCATGCCTGCCAAAGCAGTTAGGAAAGAGACTTTGGAAGTCAGGAAAGAGATGCAGATACTGTTTTGGTCTGTAATCCAAGCAGTTAACTTTCCATTGCAAAAGGACTGGTTACTCAAAGATAGTATACCAGTTTCTCTGAGCCAAAACCAAGGAATGGTAATGGTTGCTAAATGGGCCTAAGTTGAGTTTATACCCTTGTACCGTGCAAGTCCAAATTACTCAGTTATACTGTATCAGACTGGTTTTAATCTAAATAGGATACGTTTTATGTGTATCCAACAATCAATGCACAATCGCTTGCTAATATAACGTCACAAACTGACACAGAGACATCAGAAAGAGAGTGACTAATTGCCAGGTTCTTGTGGATACATATTTTATTCACAGGTGGGAAATTCGGGAAGGAGAAATTGCCCTAGCCCTGTTCCTTGTATCTAAGTGAATAAAATCAAGTGAACTTCTTATAGAAAATCTTCTTGATATATATGCATTCAACAAAAAAACTTCTAATTCACCAAACAGAAATAGTTAAAGGCATGTGTACACAAAGATATCCCATTCCAGCAATCACATTGTTTCATGTATAGTAAATCACATTTCTGCAATCACATTGTTTCATGTATATCCCATTCCTGCAATCACTTTGTGTGTTTCTTGTTGTCACCGTACAGTTTATACATAACATTACTTTAGAGAGCATAGTTTTATATCAAACATTGAAATCCAAAATTAAAAGTACCATAAATAATTTAAAGAAAACCTGATTGATAATACTATATTGTTGTTGTACATTGTTTATTGCAAGAAGGACCATTATAAGAATCAATCTTTTGCTGATCAATACTAGATAGATTTATGATCAGCCAGGTATATATATTTTTATTACAACAAATGTCTTGGATCTGCATGGTTGTTCTAGAAAAATAGGGGGAGGGGGGACTAGAGAAAACAATTCATTCCACAGTTGATAGAACATGTCCAAAGAAGAAGATATCAGAGACAGAAACTGCATTAGCAATTTGCAGACATGTGTTGTGTATAATCTTAGCAGTCACTGATGATGCTACACTTTGTACTGACGGTGTTATCATTTGTAATCTCTATTTAATAAAGATTCTCTAGCATTGCCAAAATTGATACTGCTCAATATACGGTACTCTTTGGAGGCAGAAATCAATAGTAGAAAAATGAGAAAAGCACTCTACCCACATGGAAGTCAATTAGTTCTCAACTTATAATGCAGAATGAAGGCTTGTAGCCTGCTGTGCTGTGGTGGTGGCTTTTGATTTCTATTACATTTACTTAATGAATAGAGTAACACAAGATATGGCACATGTCACTTCCATTTTATCTGCTTTTGCGGATGATTCACATCCACAGATGATACGGAAACAAAATGTCCTTTTATTAAAAAGGTGCAGTGGAAGTCTGGCAACACACAGTATATGAATCCTGATTGTATGAACAAGTGAACCAGGTTTTATTATGTATTTGCTTTATGAAGCTAATAGAAGACCAGGACGGAAGTGAAGAACAAATTCCTTTCAAAGCGTTCCTTATTGCTGGCAGCTATTTTGAGACAGAAAATCATTTTTGATTAGCAGTGAATTGATTTTGTGTTTACCAATGCTGAGTGTAGTGAGTGTAGACAAGGAAATGACATTTCAATCAATATATATAATATATATATATAAAATGTTTGGCACAACTAGTATGTTATATACTCATCATGCCTAGAAACTCCCTCATGTAGCATTGATGTTACATGCAGCAGGGGTGTGATCTATATGAAATGTATATGGTATCAAACATGTATGGATGCAAACAGCAAACACAGCTTAAAAATCAACTATAAACTACCAAATTGTGACATTTTCATACTTTTTGATTCAAATTGAAATATATTCACATCAAAATCATTCAACTAAATTCAATTCTATGCGAAGGTGTAAATGTTATGCACATAGTCATTTCATTTCTAAAATGATTTTTGGTTTAGACGATAATCGTAGCCTATGCATTCATGATGGCGTGTGTGTGTGTGAGTGCCTTTGTGACGTCCAGCTTGTAAACATGATATCTCAAGAAGGGAAGGTCAGACTAATATCATATTTAGTGTGTAGAAGAACCACATTGAGAACAAGAAGCTTATTGTTTTTGGTGGAGGTCAAAGGTCATTTGCAGTCAAATTTTGAAAACCTTGTAAACACGATATCTCAAGAAGGAAAGGTCAAACCAATTTCATATTTGATGTGTAGAAGTACCACCTTGATTAAAAAAAGTCTATTGTTTTCGGTGGGGGTCAAAGGTCATTTGGGGTCACCAGGGGTCAAAGTGTGAAAACCTTGGAAACACGATATCTCAAGAAGAAAAGCTTGGGAGGACGTCATATTAAGTGTGTAGAAGTACCATATTGAGTACAAGAAGCCTATTGTTTTTGGTGGCGTTCAAAGGTCATTCAGGGTCACCAGGGGTCAAATTGTTAAAACCTTGTAAACACGATATTCATGGGCAGACTTCATGTGTAGTGTGTAGAAGTACCACATTAAGTACAAGAAGTTTATTGATTTTCGGTGGAGTTCAAAGGTCATTTGGGGTCACCAGGGGTCATAAGGTGGAAACCTCATAATCACGATATCGCAAGAAAGGAATCATGGGCAGACCTCATATTTGGTGTGTAGGAATATTACCACATTGTGTAAAAGAAGCCTTTTGTTTTTGGTGGAGGGCAAAGGTCATCAGAGGTCAAATTGTGAAACCCTTGTAAACATGTACACCCTCACTAAACATTTGATCAGATTCATGAAGACAACTGCTCATGTTACAACATCGAAACCACAATTCATTTTTGCATTCTGACTATACTGATAAATTAATAAATAAATCATTTATTGGAGAACGAACAATTTGCTTCTGTAGTAAGTGTATACATTTGAAAACTGAACTTCAGGATAGGCTAAGTTTTGTTTAATGTTTGTTGCAAATGAAGAAAGCATCAGAAACTGACTTAGTATTTACAGTACACTGAAATGTCTTTCCTAGGGCATGCAACATTATGTTAAAAACTCAACTATCTACTAGATGTAAGTTATAAAACCCAAGGTGCTTACTCCTAATAGTTGTGAATAACTATGAAGTCTTGTTTTTACGATGACCACACTTCACTATCTAGAAGATAGTATTTGTATATATAGTGTTGTTGTAAGAATGCTAGG
>JXUT01150539.1:0-10524 GCA_000934455.1 Apostichopus parvimensis | reverse complement strand
CTCTTCCCCCATCTTCTCCATCTGCTACAAAATCAAATAATGTTAAAACTCAAGACTTCAACAAACATTTACCTCTCCCCCCACCCAACACCCCCTCCCACCCTCAAAGTATTTGTTCTAACTGAGATTTAAGTTTTAACCTAACTTACATGAACACCACCAAGTGTTTACATGAGTGTGATTTCAAGAGCTATAAAACTATAAGCATGTTACTTTTGAATGCTGAGAGCAATTCCTATAGCATACTATACAATAAAAAAACCCACAAATAACTTAAGTTGGTCTGTTATAAGTACCTCCATTCATTTAACATTCAATAGTCTATCCGTCTAACGAATGCGATACTGTCCAACCAAATTAAAGAACAAAAGTCTTCTTCGTTATGATATACTTTAATAGTTATAACTTTCATACAGATTTTATTCTAATATGCAACCTAAACGTTTGAAAGATCTTATTTTCGCTCGACGAAGGTTGATTTCATTTTCACTCAAATGAATTTAACCATATCATAATGTACCTCATCATCATGTATCGTATTAACTGTCAACTACAGTTACCCATAGCATGATTTACGTGATTCATGTAAAATGCATAATACCACCAGTGTATAAAGAGTTCTAGCCATAGGCTTATTTCCCCCATAGCAATATTGATATAAATATAGCGCTGTACACAGATTGTTAGTACGGTTCGTGGAAACCCAGAACTGGTTAAAAAACTTTGTGGTCGGACGGCCGAAAGTGAAACACAAAGCGAAGGGAACCAAGGACACTGAAACTCTGAATTTCTTGTCAAAATCTTGAAACTGAACATTTCACGAAATGTTTTTGTTACTCCTAGAGAACATTATCTAAAATCTGATACAGCCTTCAACTGTACCCCTAAAGGGGATATCGACCTCGGGCTAGCCCCGACTCCCCGCTGTAGGCTATCAGTTCTGCTTTAATATCTACAGAATTGACCGGTCTATTAATTAGATACGAAATTCACATTTTTTTCTGTGTTGTTTTATAATTTGCGAGGTTGTTGCCAAAAGATGGAGACCTTTTAATAACTTCAACAGCCGTTTTATTTGACTTACTAATTCGTCGAACGAAAACTTATCCATGAAACAACAAGTTTTAATCGATCAATTTTTGATAACGTTTTTAATCTCATCAGTTCTATTATTTTTTACTCTCTTTCAAATCTCTTTCAAAAGTTTAAAACTAATCTGCTTCAATTTGATCACCCCCCCCCCTACTCACTCCACCCAACCCAGTGATGTTAAACAGTGTCACTTAATAAATTTGGAATAATAGAATGAAATTCATAAATACGTGGCAAAATAAACGTCTATTAAAATGGTTGTTTATTTATTTATTTGTTTGTTTTTGGTGAAGGTCTTGATTCAGAGTATCTTAAAACAGCCAGTATTAAGTTACTAAGTAACCGCTCTGATGAACATTACGTTAGTACTGTGTTACAAGAGATATCTTTAAAAATTGAGGGAGTCCTGGTACTTATAGGGCAAACCTGACCATCGATAAGAAGGCCACAGACCTACGAAGAAGGTACCTTTTTAGAGAGCAGCCCCCCCCCCCTACTCCTCCTGCCAAATTTTATGATTGCTGACGTAAATAACAATTTGAGTTTAACCGTGAATTGGGCGTAGATTGTTCTCTGTCTATTCGCTGTTAAAGATGCCTACTCTGCGACGGAGTTTTAAATTTGATTGTTTAACAATACAATCTTACAAACTGCAATCTATACAGACAAAATAAAATCATAACATCCGATACTGTAGCAAATGACGCAGGCTGATTTCATTGTCTAGTTTACATGATAGCATTTATGACTAGGGAGGGGGTATTTACTCCAGTAATTGCTAACAGAAAGGAAGGAGATATTGTTATGAAAACTATGAACCCCACCAAGTAGGTTACTCCATCTTGGAGGCCTCTAAACTCTAGTTATTCAAAACAGTAAAATTTAACGAATCAACGAATCCTGCCCTTTTTTTCCATTTCCCACCCAAACACTGGTAAATATGAAACCGTGATAAGTGGTCGTAGTCAGTCTTTGAAGAAGTAAACAAACTATGTTTATACTTCTAAAATTCTAAAATAGGCCAACCACTGGTCATTTTGTTATTACTGTTATCATTTCAATTTGAGCTACATATAAACACTTTATGTATTAACCTCAACTAAGACAATCACATTACCGCTCAGTGGTCAAAGTTAAGTGAGCTGAGCGTGGTGAAAAAGTCCCCAATACCCCTCCCCCCCCCCCCCCCGTCTTTTTTTAATAATTTGTGTTGGTGGATTTAAGTATCGACATAAGCTCTAAATTCACCCTATTTTGAGCTGTTCCATTTTTCTTCTTTGGTTTTTATTTATTTATTATTTTTAAATTCTGTGTAAGCTTTCTGGAATGTCAATTTCCCAGATGTCTGCCTGGTCACTCACCTTACCCCTCTGATCCACATATTAACACTTCGACCCTTCCATCGACTCTGACCTTCTCAGTAACCCTGCCAATCTCTCCCAATCCCACTCTCAGCATTTGTAAACACTAGAACACCAACGCTATACGCCGAGTGACTTGCAATGGAGGAGTTGAATTCACTCTCCATGTCACCCGCTGTGCATTAACGGATCTTGTTGCTAGCTATATGGACCCCGCGGCGTAGGAGTTGGGGGTAAGCGCCTTAAGTGATACGACGGATTCTGTGCGCTTTACTAGGTACGGGAAAGGAGTGTATACCTACTATACCAACACTGTGTACACAACTTCTCCACTTGGTTGCTAACAGGTGTCCCAAACATTACTGGCAAAGCCGGTATGAGACCAACGTAAAAGCACGTTCTGGTGAAATTTAACTTTTCAAGATGTACATAAAAGTAAAAAAAAAAACTTTAAAAAAAAAACAACAACTTGTGAACCAAAAATTAAGATAGGGATATTTGAGGGAAAGCTTACAATTGGAAATATGTCAACGGTGTTGACATGCGGTCATTCAACCCTGATAGTTTTCTAACGCGTATTTTTCCCTGTACGTTTAATTACACTCTCAATTGACATGGAGTAGCATACACCGCGTCAATTATTGGCCGAGTAAATTCCGTTAAACGTCAAAAGAATCACGGCTTACTGCAAGATGTCTTCAATTCTCTCATGATTTTAAAAAGTCACACACACATATATATATATAGGCCTATATTTATAGCCTACACCTGACACAATACTAATGTAGGCTAAATAGAAGTTTGGCGACCGCTCAAGTTCATCGCAGGCAGAAAGCAAACAGACCTCCATGAAGGAAAAACATAACACACATGTCGTGAAGTGAGGAAGGGGCAGGAGCAGGGGGATGGGGGGGGGGTCGGAGGGGCTGTATAGATATTCCTAGAAGGTCACTCGTTTCGCACTAAAAGTGATTAAAGTCATAATCGGCTTTCGATGAGTCGAACGAGGTACATTACAATTGTATGTAGCCTACACCTATGGTGACACTGAGGACCAGAGCAACTGCTTTTGACAGAGAACAACACATCTTGGCACTAACTTTATGTAAATTTACAAAGCTTAATCTATTGATATTTTCATTTACTTATTCGTCATTTCCGAAGATTTTAACGTAAATTCGTCAAAATGCTCAGATTGGTACACGGATGTGGATTTAACGTCTCACGAAATAAATAAATAAGAGAAGTTGGATATTTCGTCCAAGCGATATACAATTCATCGTGGTACGGTACGTGTTACTTATTTTCTGCAAGCGTCAATAGCAAAAAATAATGTTTAGTTGTTGTTTGCAAGCAATATTATCATTTTTAGTTTAACCTAGAGAGGTTCAAACAAGGTTTTTGTATTTTAATATGATAGACCGTCAGTACTGCACAGATAATATTCAAACATTGTAACAACGCAGTTGATCATGGAGCTGGACTATACCGTAGTTGAGCTTAATGTCAAGTTGTTGCAGAAAATATGAAAAAAAATAATTAGAACCTGTCGATTTGTTATATATATTCGTAGTGACATATGCACTACGTAAGCCGTGTATTGGCGATGAAATTTCAGAATCTCATAGAATATTTTGTTACCCAATAAATAATTTTCATTTCGTGCAAAAAATATGGGGGGAAATATCTTAGATTGATCTAATGTGACGTTGTTTTGAGTAACTTCTGGTGGAGAAAAACTTTTTTTTTTTTTTTTAGAACTAAAAGAAAAAATAAAGGGCAATTTCAAATATTGGAATTTGTAACTGACATTAAAACAAGCATCATTGGTAAAGTGCTGTCATTATAAGGAGAAAAATAGCTGACATTAGTGGTGTGCGTGCGCTGTAACAATATCAGTATAGCGTTGTACAGGGTTAGGTGGTGAATTTCTCTTTTACTTTCAAAACAAAAAGAAAGAAAAGAATGCCATATTTCTTGTTACTATTCTTCAGGTTTATACTTTATGACAAGACTTGCTTGGTTTCTTCCATTTAATGTCCCAATTCTAATTTGAAATACGTTTAGACTTATATCAATGCACCGATGGTCAATTTAAGTCGTACGACATATACTGCAACAATAATGTCTTTTTCATTTCTGGTCTTCTACACATTTATCAGTTATCTCCATCTTACTTTACTCTTGTATCCCATACCGTCCATTCATTTGTCCTCTTTCCTGGTTTTGGTTATTATTATTATTATTACCCTTTTTTTTGGTTTTAGTTTTATTAGATATCCTTAAGTTTCTTCTCAAACTAGACCTGTCAATTTGCGACGACATCTTCTTATTTTGGTCTCTCCGATGAGCTGTTGTACTTATCACAATTTTTTTTTGTCTCCCTTTTTTCTTTCTAACCTCTTGTATTTTTCTCTTTTTTTTCATTTGTGGATGGTGCTGCAATATACAGTCCTCTATTGCACCTTTCGTTTTTTTTTGTCTTGCCCGTTTCGTCGTATATATAGAGTTATTGATCATTTGGAATAAATCGGCAAAGTTCGGTCCGTAGCCGATAGGTCTAACCTGTCTGTACACACCTGTCTGCCGCGGGTTACGGCTTCGAAAATTAATCCAAAAAGTATTGAGTTTTCTTAATTGACAACGAAAAGTCACCCTCGCATGGTCGTTGACGTTACCTTAATTCGGTTATTTGATTAGAACGTACAAATCGAGATTGGAGACTTGAGATGGGGAAGAAGAAGAAGAAGAAGAAAAAGAAGGAGAAAAAAAGACAAAAAAAATTAAGAGGAAAATAAAGAAAAATGATGAGATGAGATTTAGGGGGTACGCATTCAGGTGGGAAAACTATTGACAAGTCGACGTAGAAATTGTTACAAGCTCTGGCGCCGAATTCGCCGAGGTAACTTGTGTACCGCATAGTAACCACACCTGATTGAGGCACAAGCATCATAAAAGAGGGCGCCATACTCTCTTTCATTCTAGCATTTCATTTTCAGTCAGATTGGTAAACGCTATAAAGGAATACCCCGGTTAGAATTTTTTGTTTTCATTGGGTTTGTATTTAAATTGTAAGGTGACATATATATATATATATATATATATACCTTGGATAAAAGTGTTCTGCAACTTCAACATATCTCTTCCGTCAGTAAGGTGCAATATATTATTTTTTTAATTTCTCGACAGTTCTTATAGCTCCATAAAAAGTGATAATAAGTTATTAGTTCAATAATAAAAAGTAAACATTCAACAAAGTAAAATTATTAGTCAAAGATCCGTCGCCAGGGAAGCCAATGAAGGTGCAATATTGATATTGGATGTCAAAGAGGCTTTGTTTTAACGGGATTAAAATGTGAAAGCTTTGTAAACAAATGTTATCATTTACCAAGTTTTCTTTTTAAATTCATTTTAAGGTTGATTATTTGTGTGTGTTTGTGAAATAGTCATATACTCATGTGTTACCAAGCTTCACCAAGTTAAGGCAGAAAAGGTGCATGAAGACATTATCAAAACAAGAACAACTCAAATTAAAAGTAAACGAGAGGCGGTCTTCAATGAAACCAAAGAAATCACGAGATTATATTAATATTTTTGTTTTGCACGCAAACGTTTTTGTACTGGACTGAACGTTTAATTAACTCTATGTTTAAGAGTGGTCAAATGGTTACAAACACATAGAGATGCTTTCTTACATTTCGGCTGGAACAAAATATTGAGTCCATCATAATATTTGATATTCCGGCAAAAGCACCGAGTACCAGTATGCGTACAAGGCTCTCAGCGTGGGTACGAGATGTCTAAAATGTCAAGAATACGAGTACAACTCCATGAAGCCAAGTACAGGTAACTATGCTGGAATATGAGTACAATATGTACTAAAAGAGTATGTACTAAAGCACTGAGTACCGCAGTATGCGTACAAGGCTCTAAACGTGGGTGCGAGATGTCTAAAGTGTCAATGGTACCAGTACAACTCCACGGAGGCCGAGTACAGGTAACTATGTTACAATATGAGTACAATTATGTACTAAAGAGCATGTAATTACTCAAACACTTTGGTCTGGCTATGTGATATTAATATAACTGTACCTATACGTATAACTTAACTTGCATATCAAATTGTACATAAGTTTCTATTTATTTCAATCAAAGATTAGGCTAAAATCACATTTGCAATGCAAATCGCGCTTTCGACAAGATTTCGGACACTATAGTTCTTTCTTTGCAGTACCGTAGGTATATTTTGAGTTTCGAAATGAATGGAATTAGTTCATATTTCAATTCTCGTTCTTTACCCATTTTTAGACTAATTTATTGTAAATGTGAAGAAATATAACAGGACTTTTATTTTTCTAGCTGACAAAGAAATTTGATCCATAGAATAAATCGATGGACCGTGAGTGCTACCGATAATCAGATTTCATGTTATAAAGTATAACTAAAATAAACTGCTTTATACACTCCCACTTTTTTTTTTAAATAGAAGAAACATGTTTTCTTTTAACTTTCAACGTAAACATTCGTCATGAAAGCCATCCTTCTCTTTTGCTATTTTTATTATTTTTATTTTTTGCTGGTTGCCCAAAAAAATATCGTCCGTAAAATTGAAATAACGTTACAATGAGTCTTTGATCATTATCGAGGCAAACTAGTTTCTCACGATTCTCAAACCCAAAGAAAAATATTATTACATATTCTTTGTTGTCATGACAACCAATTGTAGCGCGCGATTAACATGTTTGATGGAAGTTTGACGCTTTCTTTGGCAAACAATAGCGGTACGGGGATCAGTATGGTAGGTATTCATGTACTTCGCCGACAATCCAAGCCTGTTCGACTGTCAAAACATATTACACGGCCAAGTTTTTCAGAAATCTGGCCGACGAAAGTTCACCGCTCGCCAACTTTCTGCTTTTCGTTGTTGTTGTTACCTGTCACCGCTGATGAATAGAGGGGAGTATTTTCCATGCTACCTGATTATTGGTGTGTGTTTGTAGTTTTTCATTTATAGCCATGCTATTGTAAATTCCATAGCGTTATAACGAACACAAACCCGTATTTGGATAGCTATGGTAATGCTGAAATCTTGGCATTTATAGACTACTATCCACCTATTTATCTCTCTCTCTCTCCTCTGACCGGATTAAAGTTTAACAAATAAGCTGAAGCAACGACTGTAAAAAAGGGTCCAGCTTAAAGCTCAGGTTGGTGAACTTAGGAAATCTCTCTGACTATGAAAGGAAAAGAGGGTTACATAAGGTCAGTACCTCTCTTCGTGTTAGCATAATCGTGAAAGCAGTGGTCTTTGTAGTATGCCGACAGTAGGCAGTCGGAGAGAGCTTGAGAAACTTAAACAAACAACTCGCCACTAGTTTCGAAATAGTTTTAGAACAAGTATGCCTCGGCGTAAAGTATTCAGCTTCGCTTAAATGCTACGACAGACTTCACAATTCTTAAAACTTAATTTCAGCCCCATTTTTTTCCGCGGCATATACACAGGAGTATGATCAAGCTAATTAATAATATAATTTGTCTTCTCTGTTATTATATTGCATTTTAAGTTTGGTTGAACAATACCTTTAATCAACCGCAAGTATATTAACTATAGGTTTAGTATACACGGTCACAGAATCGGCGGCAGTATAACAATCACACATACACACTATTAATATAGGGTTAGCTATGGGATATCGAACAGCTGTCCGCAAACTGTTAGGAACACGACCTACAAACTTCCATGAGGATTGAGCCACGACTTACCTGACCAACATCTACCCCCCTCCCCCCACCCCTCAGAATCCATGATCAGAATGTATGGAAGCTAACTAGCTCTTCTAGGGATTGATGTTGCGTCAAGCGGTGTAGTGTACGGACCGTTTGTATAGGGTACGGTGTATTGTTGAATGCCCATATGTTTTCTACAATACGGACAACAACAAAAAAGACCAACAGAAATAAATAGGTAAATAAAAACACGAGACACTTATATGAACATGAAAGAAAACACCCATAGTACATTTGTCAGCTTAATATCTCCGTCGATAAAGCAATGTTACTTTGAATGGAATGACATATAAACGCAGTATACAGATTTGAACAGCAGCCTACTGTAATATTTTATGATAACGAAACAAGACCTAGTCCTCCCCCTTCTTCTAAAATAGTGAAAACGCTAAAACTGATATTTTTTGTTCAGCTTTTGAAAGATTAATCAATTGCAAATACCATTTTATAAAATACGCAGGATGTTTTTACAACTGAAATTAATAGATGATACCCTCAAATTGTATTCCAATTTGAGGATACATACATGTAAGTTGACACTATTCTAAAATGTTTACCTTTCATTAAATTTTTCTTTTCATTTGGACACCCCCCCCCCCACCCACCTAAAACAAAATCCCAAGCTCTACGAGTACTACTCTCCCAAAAATAAACAGTTAATCAAATTAAAGTTCATCATTCGTATAGGATGTTAAACAATCATCTCCTGGGGGTCCAACCGTCCAAATTATTCCCAAGCAGGCATTGATGAAAGTTCAATTAGACAATTAACTGTGTCATTGAGATCAAACTCTCTGAGGCTGGCAAGATAATGCTTCTTAAGATTTGAGACTGGGTGACCATAATTTGAACTTTCTAGCATAGTTGGTGACGAAACTGACGCCCTCTCAGTGTATAAATGCTTTCACTAATAAAGGTTAATTATTGAAATCGAATTGGCATCGATTTGAGATGGACTTTTGATTCTCACTAGGGGGTGCCACCCCACCCCACCCCACCCCACACCCAGCACCCACACCCACAGCCCTCAGCCTGCACCCACACCCCACAGCACCCCCCCACACCCACACTTGATGCACGCCACTGATTCATCTGAAAAGTTTAAGGGTTTTCTAACTGACATGACATTCCCTCTTCTTGAAATATATTTACTTGAACTTTCCTCTAAGTTGTTATACATATTGGAAACGTGTGCAGATTTGTATGAGAACAATGTTTTTTTTTTTTTTTTTTTACGCAGCATTTTTTTAGAGCAATTGTTTTAGTTGAAATTGAAGAAACTTAAAACATTGAAAGAAGTTTAATATGTCTTGCTGTTACTCGATACTCAAAGCCATGCATAATAATTAAGGTCATTAGCTTGACTATAACTAAGTTTTCATATCAAATAATGAAGTAAATGAGAGAAGAAAAGAAATATCAAGTGGTTATCTTTTTTCCTTGGCATGAGAGTAATATTGATAAGAAGAAAAACGGCTGGGCTATACGACATTTTAAGACTTGAATCGAAATTTGTTAATCACTCACAGGTTAATCTCCTCTTGGTGACAACACCTGTGAAAGGTGTCTTAATTAATCCATTACAAAGTTGTATTATTGATAATTAGTACTTCGGCGTCGTAAGAATCGACCAGACACAATTTTTTTAAATTTCGTCTAGCTTGGTCAAACGCAAATGTAACATATGAACTTGAAAGAATGTGTTGATTTTTTTTCTTTATCTTAAAAAGGAAAACTAAGACTTTTCTCTGTGGATATCTGTGTGTATGTGTCTGTGTGTGTGTGATTGAATGAAAAGTTGCGATATTAATGTATATTGAGAGTGTAAAGGACAACCATTACGTCATTACAAATTACTATAGTAGAAGTTAGTTATAAACATTCCACTCTCGCTGTATGAGTTAATGTTTTTTTTACTTTAGCTCACATAATTATACATGTTTAATCATGAGCAGGTGCGCTTTTTACCACACTTGTTCATACTTTAAGTCTGGATTTCAATCTGATATTAGATTGAATTAGATTGCAAAAAGAATACCCAGTATTACTTAATGTTCTTTGTGATAATTTCGGAGGCGTGACTATAGACTTCTTAATTGATAAGCTCAATGATTATGGAACCATTTGGCATGGATATTTCAATTTCATATTTATTTATGTCAAAATACACATCCAATTGCATTTGACCTGCAGATTTTAAAGCAAAACCAGTATTGTTTTCTCTGACCACATTCTAATATTACTTGTTATCAAGACTTAATTTCTTTTGATTTCTGTTTATTTT
>JXUT01150496.1:0-11743 GCA_000934455.1 Apostichopus parvimensis | reverse complement strand
ACGCGCGAATTTTTTACTCAGTGAGCGGTAAAGTTATAAACAAGTTGGTTAAACGTCGGACTGTGAAATGTACATACTTATTGGAATAGCCCAAATACTGCCAGTTAACCAACTTAAGGGTACAAACTAACCAATTAAGTGCACGGGGGTCCTATACCATTCTTTTTTTAACCAACGTTTTAAGAGTGTATTATTAATTGCAATGTTCCTGGTACATTTGTTTTGAGGAAAGCAGCACATTATGTTCCTTATCTATTCATTAACGGTCACGTATGATACTATACATAAATTAGCCGCGACATGAAGTCTATTGTTTTTCTTGAGCTCTAAGATCTACATTATTTCCTGTATTATTTACTTTGTAATGCACGTTTATTGTGAGTTCTAACAAATCAATGAAGAAAATCGCTTTCACTTTGCAAGGTATATTACCCATGTTCATGACAGATTGGTTGACATGTTTTCTTCCATACATCCCGTAATGTTGAACAAGGAACTACATAAAACTACGTGCTGCTATGAGTTACATATCCATGTCTTCGCTTGGACAAAAGGACAGAATTAGAAACCAATGTTAGTTTTCACAACCTCTGTAAATATTTTAAAATGCCCTGTTTCTTGACCTTTCCGTAGCAGATTGTATAGTGATGCTTAATGCTGCACCTTAACACGTCGAGCATTTCGTCGAGCATTTCACGTGTGTTTCTATTAAAATATGAATATCACACAATCGGGAACTTGGGCTCCAATTTGAAGGGGCAGAAACCGTGTCGCGCTCAGGATTTCAATATTGTTTTATTTAGTTAATGGGAAGGCGGCTAGGGAAATGATAAAATCTACCGACCGATGTAGGTAATTGTTGAACTTATATAGCACTAAGACTAGGAGCGAATGAAGGATTGATAAATGAAGTGTTGACGCCGTTTCGCATGCACTGGATCTGAAGGTAAGTTACCCCAGAAAATACCTCAAATACTCTTCGGATATTTTACGTTCAGGGTATGACCTAACTACACTGAACTTCCTCTTAGCATGTGTGTTTGACAGCTTCGACAAGCTATGACAGTGCTATAGCGATTAGTATATAAGTGATGCAGCATACTTCCTCCTGTAAGCAACTAATAAAACAGTGATTACGAGGATTCGTTGACTGACAAACACGGAAGTTTCATTTGTGATTAATGTCAGTTCACACAAACGAGACTAGTTGGTTTGCTCCGTGTACGCAATCAGACAGTATAACACTATTGGCTACGTGGGGACGTGTGAGGATTTGTTACACTGTTGGCAATGTGAGTTTCAGGATTTGTAACACTGTTGGCAATGTGAGTGTGAGGATTTGTAACACTGTTGGCAATGTGAGTTTCAGGATTTTTTGTAACACTGTTGGCAATGTGAGTTTCAGGATTTGTAACTTTCGTATTTGAAGAGTGATGTATAGCGTTACCATTTCCATCAGCTCGCATCCATTTATATAGGATTGTGTTCACGACATTATCTCTCTAATATTCCTTTGACGTGTTCGTCAATTCCAGTTTATTTCTAAGTTTAGAATTATATTTCTCCACTTAACGTTAACAATATCATGACCAACATTACGTTATTCCGGTAGAGACGGCGTCTTCGATCTTAAATAAAATAAAATATTATTAAAATGAATATCGAAAAGAACCATTTGTTGCGGAATGACAGCCGAAATTCTCGCACTAGTCGGGAGTTTCCCTTATCGCTTGTGATGGTCATGTGGAGCCTTGGATTGATAGACTGGTCATCACCTAAACAGGATATTCGTGGCAACCATCCTCCTTTCGTAGCAGGTAAGAAATACTGCTTTTCAAATAACAGTAATTATAAGTAATATAGTTTTTGCTTTTAATCCATAACTTGTTTAGACATAAAAAAATCATAGTTCCTATATGGAATGCCCACTTTTGAGATAGTTTTTTAATTTTGCATACAGTTGCCTGCAATAATTTTATATTAACGTCAAACGTTCTTCTTATTTTGATTTTACTCAGCAGTCAGCGGTAGTAAGTGGAAAAGACGCCTACTCTGTGTGACGTCACGATTGTATCTAACCCTCCTGTTGTCAGCTACTGCCTTGTGTGGATATAAATACCTTGACAAGTACTTCGGCGAGTCGAATCATTTCTTCCACTTTGCTTCTTATTTCATCACTTACTTGCCATTAATGGCTGCGCCTCAACTCATCTGTTTCTTGACAACTATTTGTAGATGGTTTCATAATAATGATAATTTCAGCGACGACAGAGAAGATTATTGGTGGAATGTTCTAAGCGAAACATCCGTTTCGAAACGGTTATATCCGTTCCGCTTATCAAAATTACAACCACCTAAACTCAAGTACCTATTATTCTTCTGTTCATGTGGGATAATTAATATAATTATGGAGACAATTCACTTTTGTATTTACACCAAACCCCCCAAAACCTTGAAAGGTGACATATACCAGTCTGGAGAATTCGTTTCCACGATACTCAACATGTGGTTCTTCTCATTATTTTGTTATTTCTTATTCCTCCAACGCTTAGCATTGGAGAGTCATTTTGATAATCTATTATGGTTCGTCAGGAAACACGCAGGTTGCCTAGCTGACTGTCAAACGAAACTGAACGAATGCCTTAGTGACTTTCTCGGAATGAGGAGGCTGATTCGACCCTGGATTACCTTTGTAATTTGCTCAACTTCTTTCGGTTTGGCGGTTTGTGTTGCTTGGAACTACAAAGTGATTGGTGAAGAAAAAGCGTACGTTGAAATGTTTACTATATACGAGGTGAATTGTTCCACGACGAACTTTACAACAACAGAAACGAACGGTTTTGGTTACTTAAATGTACTTATATTCACAAATAAATTTACAGTCTTAATTTTGTCCCTTCTATCAGTGGGCGGAACAGACATCGTCAACATTTGGAAGAAATATCTCTTTTATGTCAACATATTATGTTCTCCGAATCACGAACGATTTTGGCGCAAGTTCTCAAAGCTAATGAGAAAATTAGAAGTGAACACGTCTGGAGATACTATTATTGATATGTTGCTACCTGTCCTATTGTTAGCGTTTGGTATACTCGGTATCGATAATTTTGACTTCTGATTCGGGGGTAATTTACATAAGAAAGTCATTCTTTAGTTCGTAACTTTAAACACAAATCTGGTCACTTGTAAAATTGCATTTTTTCCGTACTATTAAAGCAAAGTAGAATTTGTTCAACTTTTGTTAATCTCATGATTTTGCATAAAACAATACGGCCGTTCAAGGAAAGTTATTTACCAATAACAAATTCAAAATTTAAGGAAATCTTTGATATTCTACAGTAGAGATCGTCAGATAGTTATGTTAAGTTGCCTACATCTTACTGCTTAATGAAATATGTTTTCGTAGAATAGAATCCTTAACCTAGAAAATTAATGAATGTTAAAACAATCCGATGTTGTTGCAGTACTTTACTTCTCCTTGTAATTCAATTTCGCTTGGAATGACGACATCATGAGACAAAAAATGATTTGGATCGCTTTCGCGAATTGATCTCGGTGTTGAAGACGACTAGTTATTATTCAGACGGATATATTTGCATATCTCTTTGGGTCGTAACAACAATGTATATTTAGTCTATTAAGAAATGTATTTCATGTACAAAGTAATGTTAAAATGATGACTTTTTTTTATAATTTTTGCACAGTATAAGCCAAGTTTGTAAGAAATGAAATTCACTCGGTTCAACACATAATATACATCTGACTGACATCTTAACTCCGGCGTGTATTTTGCTTCGTGTAGTACAGGTAATTTTTAGTTTCTAATAATTCAACGATTCAAAGTTCAAGGAAACTATTTAGCACTCTGAAGCTTTCAAGTTTATAACGAGTGTTGTACTTTTGAGAGCACAGTTGTTAATTTCCACAGATTTATGGAATTAATCTTACATTTAAGTGAGTCTAAAGTGTCAAAGAATGACGTTAGGCACAAAATAAAGTTTAATATGTTCCAGACCATTACAAAGCACTTTTATCATTCTATATTGTATTTTCTATACCTTTTTTAATGGCCCTTTAAATATCTGAAGCTCATCAATGAAAGTGTCTGCTCCATTCAGTCTAACACACATACCATCAAAGAAAGTGTCTGTACTATAAAGTCTAACACACAGACCATCAATGAAATATCTGCACCATAAAGTCTAACACACAGACCATCAATGAAAGTGTCTGGACTATAAATTCTAAGACACAGACCATCAATGAAAGTGTCTGGACTATAAAATCTAACACAGAGACCATCAATGAAAGTACCTGGACTATACAATCTAACGCACAGATCATTTGGTCAGTTCCCAACAACACAAAACTCAACGAGAAAGTATAAGACCTTTATGGCTTCAATTAACATGTTTACAATGCATTACTCAGGAAAAATGGTCTTGGATGTCGTCATCCAAGGATACTATGTTGTTCAAAACAAGTTAAAAAGAACATGTTTCGGAAATTTTATTATAGTTGTTGAATAAAGTTAATTTGATATTTAAGCATGCACTGAGGAGCCGACGTCATCATCATAACTGACGTCTTAAAGGAACATTCCAGAGTCTTAGCATATTTTCAAAGTGAATATCTTGAAAAGCTCGATAGCTGTAGAACCATTGCTAGCACTAAATTTTCGTTTTGCTTAGACTATGATATATCTGGAATAAAGTGTTGCTTAAAGTCATCCTTTAAAATCTGTGGTAGATTTGACACTTAAGGGTAACACTTTACCTTACGAAAATACAATGTAACATACTTTCCGTCGATCTCAGTATAATGTGGACCTAATACGTTTTGCAATCACAAACCGAAATGCAATTTTGGAATTGTCTGGAAGTGTCCAAAGTGTTTCCTTAAACTTGCCCATTTACCTGGGTTATCCTACACTGGCTTTACGATTGACTATTTAATGCGGTCCTTATATGTAAGAAGCAAATTAAATTTGACTGAATGAATAAACAAGATAGTTCACTGTCAGTAGTACTATTATTCTCTCTTTATTATTCTCTCTTTTTTTCCGCAAGATGATAATACAAAAAAATACATAGAAGAAAGTACAGAAGCAAGTTTATCATGATGAAATATTATTATTAATGATATATTTCGCTCAGCATCACATGGTCTCAGCTTCATTCTGACTTGCTTGCTAAAATTGGAAGCCATCAGTTTCCTTGTCCATATCCTTCGTTAATATTGGAGTGGCACCAGTTGTTGTACCATCATGCACCACTGAACATTAGTGCCCAGTTAGCAGATCTGAGATGATCGTTATCGCGATAAAACGTTGAAAAGTTCATGTAATTTTCAGTTTCAAGAGCGTTAGCTATTGACATGAAAAAAGAAAAGAAACAAAGAGTGAAGCTGGTGATTACTCAGTCAAAGAAACACATCGTACTGCATAATATATATATATAACATAGTGCACAAACTTAAGCAATGGACCCAATGAGTATCTCTATAAGTTCACTGATGTTATACTATTATAGTATATTAGTCGTTTTAATGGTAAGTTTGTAAACCTTACTTTAACTGTAGTAAAATATGTGATACAACCAATGTTAATTTATCTCCAATTAACGTATATCGACATGAATTAAATTTATTTTACATTATGCTTTCGTATTTGCGAATTTGACTTTTACTTGAATAGTTTAAAAATGTATATTTATGTAGACATAAGAGAAATAACGGGATGATTCTAAACGAAAAGTGGTGATGAATGAGACAACTTTAGAGGTATTTAGTTTGACAATTCATTCAGAATGTTTGCATACATAATTTTTTATTCTTTAAAATCTAAGAATTGTCATGTGTCGATGTGATCAATGTTTGAAACAAAGATTACAGAATGTAAAATTATTATGATTCGTCTACTATGGATGTCTGTCATCCAGTTCTGTTGATTATTGACTTCTCTCTTTAAATCAGGTTATCTCTATGCATGCCAAATATTCTATGATTAAAGTGACAACATATTATTAATTCAATCTCTTTATACAAGCATTGCCAAGTGGAGAAGAAAAGTTGTGGTTACTTCGTCTTTGACATTTTTTCCCTTTCAACATTAACGTCGTCTGCTGCACTCTTGCTTTACTATTATTGTTATTTCGGACGAATCAACTAATTTTTGCGTTTCTTTCATACCAATGCTACGATTTATCGTTAATATAAGTCCAAATAGTTTGTGTTACAGCCTTAATAAAAAATCACGTCGAGTTAGGGAGGATTTTTATATGGGCGACTATTTTTAGTGAGCAAAAATGTACGGAAACGATGTCAAGCTTACGACAACCACGCTACATCCCGCTTCCAAAACCATGGAGTTTCTTATTTCATTCTTTATGACATGTCTCCGTGGCATAAGTCCTTACATTAATATTTTTGGCACATCCATTCATTAATAAATGATTTCGGAATATAACACATTTGTCACTAATAATCACAAGAATAGTTTTTGTTCAAGGTATTTCAATTTCAAATTCTTTTCATACTATTATCGCAATTCATAGAGTTCCATCTATGAAGTTACTATGGCCGTAAAGCAACTTTAAGCTTTTCAGGTTTAAAACTGTGAACATTTCGAGAAACATCATCCAATTGGGAAAATGTTAAGTATTAAATGATTTTGTCATATCTCAATAGGTTCCGTTCTACTATATCTTCAATTGACAAGATTCATGAACTCGATCGCTTATTGTACACAATGCTTTCTACTTTAGAAATCAGAGAAGGTTCAACGTTCTTTAACTTTGAACAAGAAACTGGTAGATCAGGTATGGGATGTAATTTTGCCATTAGTTTGCCTTTTAAAGGAGTAAAATAGTACATGGACAACAGTAAAATTCCATTGATAACCTATATTTCATAACGATCTCAAGAAGTACGGACAATGGGTGGAACGACTTCCCGAGCATAATGATATGACGCATGACAACAAATTTTAGTGATATGTTTTTCTATCTGATGGATGTCTTAACTCACATTGAAGGAAGAAACACGTTTGTTACCGTTTCCTTTATTTTGTAAGGTAATTTAATTTAATTTAATTTAAATAAGATCACACTTTTCTTATTCTTCAATGCTCAAATACAAAACCAATGTACTATGTGAAGTAAAGATGATAAGTTAAATGGTATATTAAGTACTTTAATATAAACCAAAGAAAACGAAATGTCAAAAGATATGTTTAAACAGATAGGAGAAGAAAATATGGTATATGGGGGAGAAACTGTTATGGTGTAGCACCCTCTATTGTCATTTCGTCAACGATGTTTTCGTTTTCCGCTACTACTGCTGGTAATTTGATTGTTGCTTTATTTTTAATATGAATACATGATATATGTGTATTTTCATTGTGGCCACATTAACCTGAACCCGGAAAAGGCTTTTGTATTTAAAGCACATATTTCGTTGGTGAATGATAGAATTAGTGCAATGATTCGTCACTAGCGGAGATGATGAGTTCCTCTTTCACTTTCATCTGTCGATTGCATATAAGGTTCACTATGTCACGTTCTCTGAGAAATGTTCTTGCTACGCAGCGAGAAAACCCAAGCATACATATAGACTGTGCATCCACAGTGAAATAAACATGCTTTGTTATGTTCTGTTTGGTAAGTCTTTCGTAGCAGAAGCCAGCTTGCAGCAAATTAGTTTTTGTTTACGTTCTGTTGAAGTACTGGCATAGTATTTGTTATATCGAGAGCCTGTCAGTCTGTAGGCTTCGTCTCCTCCAGTTTCCCTTACAGGCTATCATGTGAGTATACTTGACCTTCCTCTCATACAAACACATGCCTATGATAGTATTCGTAAAGCATGGACACTATATTAATGTAGAACTGTCAACGCATATATACAAAACAATACAATAAAACAGCATATTACAGTGTTACGCAACTCAATAATTTGCGAAGGCTATTAATAACAAATAATATTATCTTTATATATTTCTATTTTGGAAAAGCATCTGTATTGCTAAAAGGTTTTCCTAAAGTTTCATGCTAGGACTACACAGATGTGAGGATTTTCCTTTCTTTATAAATGCTATCACTAAATTACAGGGCTGATCTCTGCTCTTGGTATAGTTGTTTGAAGGTAATTCGTTTCGGCTAGGGAACATCAATGTTACCGAGCCCCATTATGTGTGTGCGCGCGTGTCACGTGGTGTGCGTATGTGTGTGTGTGTGTGTGTAAGAATCCTAGATGAGAGAAATGTTTAACTAGTCTGCTTCCTTGTTCATTGTATCCCTTTCACTTCCTGATCAGCCAATGTACATGACACGATCAGTTTGCACTGATGGTTCAAATTGCAGTTACGTGTCTTTGTTTGTAAGTATCAGTTATTTTCACCAACCGTGTATAAATATTACACGTCATGCAGAATATATTTAATTATAAGTAGTCATTTATTTTCACCACAGAAATCGCGAGACTACTAAACAAGTTGTAAATTAAATAGTTATTCAAAGAATTAATTCTTGCTTTGGAACAGAAATGGGAAATGCAGAGATGGATACCAACGGCGAAGGACATCTTTTCTATTCGAGACAATTTTCGGTAAACTATGATAAAGAAGAGATCAGGAATGTGAACAACTGTTTGAAAGCTTTAATGTGGCTCCATGGCGTTGTGACCTGGCCTTTGTCTACAGGGACCACCTCTTCTCCCATGTTTGCTGATTACGGTAAATTTAAGTATTTTTTCTTTAAATGTAAAACGTTCACGTTACAAAGAAGGACAAAGAAATAATGAAATAATCAGCCGTTTGGTTTCAATGTTAAGTGAAATACTTACAAATCATATTAATTGTAAATGTTTATTTGTCATTTATTATCACTTTGGTAATCCGGTAAATAATATCATATTTTAATTACCTCTATTAAAATACCAATATTGTCTAGGAATGATACAATATAAGAAGAGAGGAGTGTGTGATCAAACCCTCGCCTGTTATCAGCGAATTCAAAGTAAAACAAGGAAAATATATATAAAGATAAATGCATAAATAAAAAAATACATATATGTTTCCTCAATGAAGTTATAAGCTATCAAAAAAGATTTAAAATTTTTAGTATAATTTGGCTTCCTTCATGTGTGTTATGAACTACGTTAAAATGATCGGTTAGCATAGTAATATGTCACTACCCGAATGGTATCGATAAACAGGTGTTACTGTTATGAACAAGGGTAAGCATTCATTTGTTTAATAGAATCATATCAGAAATTAAGAAGGAAGTAATATGATGTAATTGTTATTTTAATACCGCGTATGAGATGAAAATATCAGTGAGTTAGGTTTTTGAAGAAATGTTGCACTATGAGATAAAAATAAAAATCATACACTAAGTCGTCACAAAGTATACAATAAAATACTCAGTTTCAGAATACCGTAATTTTTGGAAAAAAGTAGATTGTTCTCGAAAGGGGTCGCATTTGTATATTTTGGATGCAAAAGTTGCTTTGAAAAGCCAAAACATTAAAAGTGAGTTTCATTGACCCCCCCCCTCCCCCGCCCAAATAAAAAGGCAAATGTTCCCATAAATTCATTCCAAATTAAATTTAAATCTATCGATCAAATAAGAAATCACATTCCGGGGTTTTCATATGTCAGGTGTTTAGACTGAATTCCGCTCTGAACAAGATCAAGTAAAGAGGCCTTCATTCCACCACACTGTGAAGTACGTTACTATATATTGAAAGATTATTCTTATACATTTGTCTCAGTGCTCACGTGGTTTGGTGACTCATCGCCAAAACAAAACATTTACGTTTTTATCAGTGTAGTAATGTTTACACGATAGGCGTTTGATTTCAAGCCTCGTAAATTTATCCGAATGCAGCATTCCCAGTCAAACGATAACATGAATATTACTTTGTTTTAAATTTCCTCAGACAATTTTATTTTGATTTTCCAGATAAAAAAAGGTGGAAGAAACGATTGACGTTCATATCCTCGTTGATCTCCCTCGTGGTTTTAACATTTTCGTCTACTGTAGCTCTACTCTTGTACTTATACTGTTATTTCGGAAAAATTGACCATTTCTTACGTTTTATTTCGTACCAATGCTACTGGCCATCACTGATGTCAGCCCAGATAATATGCTTGGCAGCTTTAATCAAGAACCAGGTGGGAAAGCGAAGGAACATCTCATGGGTAAAAGTGTTTAGCGCAAAATGTTGTGCAAGGATAATGTCAACTTTTACATCCAATCCTGGGACGGTTCCTTTACCAAAGTTCTCGGCATTCCTGATCTTATACCTGTTAGTTCCAACAGTTCATTCTGCACTCAAGTTAACATTCTTCATAAAACTGAAGACGGACTGTCGAAATTTTCCACAATATGTTTGGTTAATATCTGAAATTTTAGTTGCCTACTTTTTTTCATTGTTTTGCTACTTTTTATATTTGCACCGCATTAACCTTGAGCGTGAGAGCGAGATTGCCTCGAAGTTCATCCAACAGCACGTTGGAGAGTTTGACGAATGTATTTCCACGGTAAAAAAATTCTTCAGAGAATACTACCAGCTTAGAAAGATATTGGTACCATGGCTCAATTTCGTTATTTTCAATTCAACATTTGGACTGACTGTGTTTTTTACGTGGAATTTTAATGAAACCGTATTACCCTCATCTACCACTTCTGTGCCCGTTACAGATTCGTATGTTCCTCTTCTTCCCAGTGAGCCGGGAATATGCAGTTACACGTGTGATGGGGAACAATTTTTGCATGAAGATAACTTTTTCGTCCTCTATAATTCATTCGTCTTATGGAGACATGTAATGATCGCCATTTTACCTTACTACGCTGCAAATGCCTTGGACATCAAATACGTGTGGACTGATTTCAAAATGAAACTCAGATTCATGCATTCGAGAAGGGAGAGAATGTTCTGGAAGGATCTCTCTGTTTATATAGATAATTTACATCCCAATACAACAGTTGACACCATTAATAGTTTCATTTTTCCTATTATTGGGTTCGCATCTGGATTTTTAAGCGGAAAACAGCGAGACTTCTAGTCCGTTATAAAGTAGCAAAACCTTTATGTTCTTCGGTCTTGTTGATTTAGAGAAACATTTTTAGCAGAGAAAAACGTAATCCGTGGAAATAAAAAAAAACGCTAGCTTAATCGAATACAAACATTAGTTAAGGATATGCTATTTACGTTTTAATGCATTCTACGGATCTGATTGTTTATAACATGTCAACTTGTTTGGTACATCAATACCGGAGTTATGACAAGAAACATAATTAGTTATTTTACATAGAGTTGTGTTTTTTCGTCTTAAAGTTTAGCCTGTTAGCAAATGGTTTTTAATATTGCGACATAGATATATCAATAAATACGCTAAATTTTTGGTTACATTTCACCGTTTTCAATTGAACTATAAACCAATGTATACTCATGAGAAAGTTATTTATATTTTGGTTTTAGATTCTCACTCCGTTACGAATGTATATTTCGAAGGTTCCTGAAGGTTTCGCCGAAGGATGTTACACATGAAATAACATTCGGATTTCTACTACCTAGCTCAGAAGTTATAAGCGATATAATAATCAGCAAACGATGCTATCAGACGAATGAAAGCGGAAGTCTAAACTAATTAGACTCAACTAAGTATCACAGTAAGACAAGTTGTGTAAAAGTATAGCTTTAACGTGACAGTGTATTTCGTAGTTACTGCGTGTGTGTTGGC